>JAFVLL020026637.1:0-26402 GCA_021397915.2 Tor tambroides
CCCGTTTTGCAAAAGTCTCGTTACATGATTTTACTGATTAGCACGCGAAATTGGGCTTTTATGGAGGAACGAAAGCGCACCGCTGGAATGGGGCGGAATGGGGCGCAATAATCGTTTTATCTCGATTACTGTGTTTTCATAATCGTTGGAGGCCTAAATCGAAATCGAAACTGAATTTCGATTAATTGCACAGCCCTAGATTATTGTTAATACTTACTGAGATTTACTTGCTTTTCCCTCCAAAATGATGTCACTTCCTGGAGGATGATGTTATTAAGCAGCTGATCTTTGACTTTACAAACAAACGAACAAATAAAGAAATAGTAATACTGAGAACACAGGGGCAAAACATATACAATGATTAGCAATGAAAACAATTTTCTAAAAAAAAAAAAAGGTTCAAAATTTCAAATAAACAAACAAACACCTGGAATTGTTTCATATATAGATTTTATTAATAAACTGCCAATGTTTCATTTTACAAGGCAAAATGGTAACATCCTCCCAAATTAAAGCATTGAAATACAATTCAAATATAACTGTGGTCGTTTTGCCATTTTAATATGAAAGAAAAGTAACATAATTTCTTACAAAATGTGAGTTTATTATTTTATCCAATGTCAGAACACATGATGTTGATATTAATGACACATTTTCTTTTTTTATTTTCATTCCACCCAGCATAAACATTATATTTGTCAAGAAAAACTGATGGCTTAAAGTCAACTTGAGCAGCAATGTTCCCCGCCGGCACAAAATGATTTCACATTACATAATATTGCACTTCGGTTACACTGTAACCAAACAATTGCAACTTTGATTATCTTTTAGTTGCAATTACATTTAAGATGTAAATACATGTTCATTTTATGCAGCTAACATAACATAAATGTTGTGAAATTTCATTTGTTGGGATTGCTAAAAGTAGCCTCACAATGTCAATATAATGTATTTTTATGATGAAAACAGAATGAGACTGAACTTTTGAAACTTTTAAAATATACTAGAAGAAATCTAGTAGAAATCTGAACGTTATTTCACATTATTTTTTATAAAATCACCCAAATGATCAACATTTCATGAGTTTATATTATCACCTAAATCAGAGAACATTAAATAGTTCATTAGATCATGAATAAATCAATTAAATCATCATAATGAAAAAGCTGTTGCTTGTCAGAAGTACTCTGTGGCAAATCATTATTTTGAACGGACCTGCCCAAACTGCTGAAACAGTTTCTATACATAAAAATCTCAGACGGTTTTCTGGCTTAACAGATTCTGATCCAGAGAGAAAAACTTCTCCAGGTTTTCTTTTATGTCTTTTGCATGTGGCCTGTGCTCTGGTGAATGTGACAACATCTTCATGATGAATTTACTCTGAAAAAGAAGCATAATAAAGTTATAGGGTAAACTCGGTCCAATCAGTATTTTTCAGGTAAAATCTAGTTCCTTACCTCAGTCTGATAACTGTCACTGAACCCTTCTGGAAACCTTTGATCTCTCAGATCCGGCCACAGCTGCAACGTTAGGAGAAAAAATCATTTTAAAATTAAAAGAATTTTTTTTTTTATTTTTTTTTTTAATTAATCAGAACAGATTTGGAGAAATGTAGCATTGCATCAGTGTCTCAGCAATGGTGTGAATGGGTGCCGTCAGAATGAGAGTCCAAACAGCTGATAAAAACATCACAATAATCCACACCACTCCAGTCCATCAGTTAACATCTGGAGAAGACAAAAGCTGTGTGTTTGTATGAAACAAATCCATCAAGTCGTTTTTAACTTCAAACCGTTGCTAAAATATGAGTCCATAATCAGGCGTGCACATAAGTGGTCCGCAGGTGCGACGAAAATTAAAGCATTTGCGTACCGACTTGGATGACAGCTGTTAATGCACATACCATTTTAGATCGACAAACTTTATGATTTCTGTTCAAACTGAAAGCATAATCTAGGCTAGCCGCTGCCGTTTTCAAAGCAAAACTATGACATTTAATTCACTGATGCTCTTCAATCAGCGGCGCTAAACCCGGAAGCGCATATACTTACTTGCCGGCAACCCGCCAAAATAAAAGCTCGCTTATTTTACGTTTGAAAATGATGAAAATTCAAATTAAAGTAATAATAATATATGCTAAAATATCAGCATTTTATTTTTAAGTTTACTATAAAATAATTGCATTTGTATGTAATACTCCCTTTTTATTTTAAAATCAAATAGTATTATCACACTTAATTATTTAGTTTATTTTATAAAAAAAAAATAATAATAAAGTGCAATAATATTATTATCACTATTATTAATTTATTTTTATTTTTTTTATAATTATATTTTATGGGTCACACTACATGCCGTGGCCCGTGTGAGGACCAAACCAAATCTCCAGGTACTCGTATGAGAACCAGGCTGAAAAACATATGTGCACCCCTGTCCATAATCCATAATAATAACATTTCCTCCAAAGTCCTGTTCTCCAGCCACATATTTGTTTAGAGCTGTTTTAGCTTGTAAACGGTGCTTGATCTGTGCAGATTTCTCTCCTGATTCAGACCAGAACACTTTTCACTGGAGGAAGCATTATTATGGATTATGGACTTAATGCTGGATTTGTTTCAGCTTTTGTCTTCTCCAGATGTTAACTGATGGACTGGAGTGGTGTGGATTATTGTGATGTTTTTATCAGCTGTTTGGACTCTCATTCTGACGGCACCCATTCACTGCAGAGGATCTATTGGTGATGAAGAAACAAACTCTTGGATGACCGGAGGACATTTTCTAACATTTTATTTTTTGCAAATATGAGTAATAACTGTGCTTATAATGATGACTGTCATGAAATACTACTGACCTTCACTCTTTCACTACCACTAGATATTTTCCAGATCATCTCAAACCATACGAGCCCAAGGGGAAAAATGTCTGTTTTTTCATCATAATTCTTCTTACATTTCTAAGGAAAACAATACATTTTTTAAATTAATTTATTTATTTAGCAAAAAAAGCACCCAAAATGTAAGTCTTATAGTGTAATTATTTCTCTTAAAGACAATAAAAATGTGTCACCTGTTCAGGACTCATATAAGGTCGTGTTCCTCTGTTTGATCTCTCTATAAGGTCACCATTTTGATCAGTCTGAGCTGCCACCAGCCCAAAGTCTCCGATCTTCACTTTGCCATCAGCACCAAACAGTATGTTATCAGGCTAAAAGGAAAGTACACATGGGTAAAATGCTCATTTGTTTAAAAACAAGTTTAGTTGGCTCCCAGCAACAAAAATAAAATACCTTCAAGTCTCTGTGGATGAGCTTGTTTGCGTGGATGTATTCCACTCCAGTGATAATTTCATAAAATATTTTATTTATTTCCACCATGGTTCTCTGTTTTTCCATATGATTTCTCGCCTTTATCCAATCAGTCAGTGTTCCTCCCTCGCAGAACTCCATCTGAATAAATAAATATGTCCTGCTGCTGAAATGAGAGAAAAAAAACAGGCATGTCACATGGGTCAATATTTAACATTGCAATGCACAGTATTGTCCTAAATGAGTCATTTTTTTTTTCAAATCATACATTTCATATCATCATACACTATATTGCCAAAAGTATTGGGTCGCCCCCTTCTAATGAACAGGTTTGACTACTTTAGTAATTTCTATGAGTACAAATCTTAATGTTAAAGCATAGCACACGATATTCTAGGAATTGTGTGCTTCTAATATTATAGCAAATAGTTTGGACAGACCCTTTTCTAATTCTAACAGATATTTCTGTGAGAAGATAGTAGTTCAAAAGAAATGATTGATTGACAGTGTTAGTCTTGACTGGTCTGTAGAAACCAGTTCTAATCCTGTTGAACACTGGTTTCTGAAAAATTAAATGCAGACCTTGAGCCAAAACTCATCACCAAACACCAATGACTTGTACACACTATATAGACAAAGGTATTGGGACACCCCCCTTCTTTAGAACATAAAAATGCACTTCCAAATCTGTGGCAACAACGATGGAAACATAATTCATGTATTTAAAAACTGTATTTCCATCTCTGTTGCAACAGTTTTGGAAGTGCCTAAAATGACTGAACCCATATGTACAAGTCATTTGGTGTTTGGTGATGAGTTTTTGGCTCAAGGTCTGCATTTACAGTCACACCAGAGCCAGTGTTCAACTGGGATTAGGACTTGGTTTTATGCAGACCAGTCAAGTTCTTCCACACTGACTCAATCAATCATTTTCTTTTTGAACCTTGTCTTATACACAGAGGCATTGTCATGTTAGAATAGAAAAGGGTCCTGTCCAAACTGTTGCTATAATATTAGAAGCACACAATTTCCTAGAATATCATTATATGCTTAAACATTAAGATTTGTGACCCTGGACCACAAAACCAGTCTTAAGTGTCAATTTTTCAAAATTGAGATTTATGCATAATCTGAAAGCTGAATAAATAATCTTTCCATTGATGTATGGTTTGTTAGGATAGGACAATATTTGGCTGAGATACAACTATTTGACAATCTGGAATCTGAGGGTGCAAAAAAATCTAAATATTGGGAAAATCCCCTTTAAAGTTGATCAAATGAAGCTCTTAGCAATGCATATTACTAATCAAAAAGGAAGCTTTTATATATTTACAGTAAGAAATTTACAAAATATGTTCATGGAACTTGATCATTACTTAATATCCTAATGATTTTTGGCATAAAAGAAAAATCGATAATTTTGACCCATACTATGTATTTTTGGCCATTGCTACAAATATACCCCAGCGACTTAAGTCCAGGGTCACATTTGTACTCATGGAAATTACTAAAGCAGTCAAACCTGTTCATTAGAAGGGGGTGACCCAATACTTTTGGCAATATAGTGTATGTCTCTAAAAGTTTGTGTATAATGTTAGTCAGTGTTTCTTGCACCAGATCATATTTTTAGTTTTAAATTATGATTTTCCACTCTTTTATCTGGTCCTTGAATTGAGATTACATTGTAACCAAGTCATCTGCAAATTTGAGACAAATTATATTTTAGATTTAACAGTATTATTCATTATACATTATATTTAACTGTAAATACATCGATTTATGCTGGCGAAATTTAGAAATAAATTACTTCCATGACCATGTGTTTTGCTGCTGTGCCTCTTTGGATGTGAAATGACTAACAGCATTTACTCAGGGTTTGCCATTTGGCTTCATACACTGCTCCACCCTTCAATAACAGCCTCTTTTATCACATTATGACAGATTCATAATTCAGATTCAATGTGTAACTATTCAGATCAGACTGAAATGCACAGGGATTTTTTTTTTCTTTTCAAAATATTAAACTTCAACTCATTTCTAACACTGTTATTCTTCATAGGGAAATGCAGAGCAGCGGTTTGGTTTAAACAGATGGATGTTTTTGGACCTATTTAAAATTTACAGTAAAATAAAATCTATTTCAGAGAGCAAAGAAAATTTGATTCCTCATTATATGAACCCTTTGAATAATGCAGTTATTGTGTCATAAATTTCAATCAAACAAATAAACTCACTGATTTGAACGGTCAGTTCTGTTGCTTCCTGAGGGCTCGGCAGCAGCAGATGCTGATCTGAGAACAGACACAGTTACAGTTACATTCATGCATTTGGCAGATACTTTTATCCAAAGAGACTTAAAGTACATTAGAGCTACATTTTATTAGCAGATGCATCTGCTGGGAATAAAACCCCTGACCAGTTGACACACTGTATTACTAGTTTGCCCTAAAAGGAGCAAATATAGGAGCAAAATAAAGAAGTGTCTCATAAGAGGAATGCTTGACATACTCTGTCACACTCAGACTTTCCATTCCTGATGTGACATCTTCATCATCTTCTTCACCATCATCATCTTCTTCTTCATCTTCCCTCTCTTCACAGCCGTCTCTATCAAAGGTCACTACATCTGATGAAGAACCTGGTGCACTGAACATAAAACATAAACATGACTGTTGAGAAGCAGTGAATGTTTTATCAAAAGTGCTGGAGACTTGCTTACTTGGACACTTGGTTTTTTTCTTGGTTTGCCGTCCAGTTTTCAGAATCTGTCCAGCATGTGATGTAACGCACTATGTTTGGGTGAACTAGATCAGCCAATGCCATCACCTCAGAATCAGCTTTCCTGTTTTAAATCAATAAATGAATAAAATAAAAAAAATAATGAATGAATAAAAAGTACATATGTGACCCTGGAGCACAAAACCAGTTTTAAGTCGCTGGGGTATATTTGTAGCAATAGCCAACAATACATTGTATGGGTCAAAATTATCTACTTTTCTTTTATGCCAAAAAATCATTAGGATATTAAGTAAAGATCATGTTCCATGAAGATATTTAGTAAATTTCCTATCACAAATATATTAAAACTTCATGTTTGATTAGTAATATGCATTGCTAAGAACTTCATTTGGACAACTTTAAAGGTGATTTTCTCAATATTTAGATTTTTTTGCACCCTCAGATTCCAGATTTTCAAATAGTTGTATCTCAGCCAAATATTGTCCGATCCTAACAAACCACACATCAATGGAAAGATTATGTATTCAGCTCTCATATGAAGTATAAATCTCAATTTTCAAAAAATTGACACTTAAGACTGGTTTTGTGATCCAGGGTCACATATTTCACTGTATGAATAAATAATAAATTGTTTTAGAAAATGAATTAAAAATAAGGAAATTAATAAATAAATAATGAATGAATGAATATTTGAATGACTGAATGAACAAACAAATAAAAACAAAGAATGAAAATGAATGAATGAATCAGTGAATTAATGAATTACATTTTTTTTTTTTGCCTCATAATCATGACAAATGTTCTTTTTAAAATGATATATCATATGTCCTTGTGACTTGTATAAACTTACCTGGTTAACATGACCCTCTTTACAGCGTAGATCTTGCGATCATATTTGTGCTTTACTTTATAAACGCAGCCAAAGCCTCCTTCACCAAGTTTTGTGATCACTTTAAAATTCTGCAATCTATCGATGACACATACATGTCAATAGACAATAAAATCACTATGCATTATCCTATAAACAAAACATTCTTTTAAAATATTTCTCTTTGTTATATCTGAATTAATTAAACAAGATGTTTCTGGTAGACACAAAGCTGTCAGGTCCAGTAGGCTTACCCTGAAACTGAGTCCAGTCCATGATCACTGGGACAGGAGCTGGAACTGATTAATAACAAATCAGATTTAAATTATTATCCAAACACTGGCATTTGGCACACCAAATTAAAAACACCAAATAGTCATTATAAATCACTACTGTAAGTATTTTTAATAAAATACACTACACAAACCTCTCTTGGCTGAAACTATCATCGCTCCACTCCTCACTCAGTCTCCACATGCTGCTTTCGCCACATTTCTTTACTTTACCCTTCTCCATCATACTGTACAGCTGTTTGTTAATGGTTTGTCTTGACTGTCCCAGATCTTTGGCGATCTCATGGGCTTTTTTTAAACCTCCTGATCTCAGCAGATCCTCCACATCTTTCTCCTCACTTGTGTCTCTTGTGGTCTGAGACTTTTGCTGTGGTTTGAGAGTCTGTTTGATCTCATTCTTCTTCTCTATAAGATCCCAAACAGGAGGCTGTTCGTCAGTCTTGAACACCTGATTTGATCTCTCTAGGTTGTACAGATGTTTGTTCACGGTGCGTTTATCTGCTCCGATTTCTTTAGCAATAATCAAAGCGGTGCTTTTGCTGTTTTGCTTCAAGAAGTCACAGATCTTTCTCTCCATTTCAGTGTCGGCAGACATTTTGCTTCAGTCCGAAAGGTTTTTAATGCAGTTCAGATGCTGTCAGAGTGTTGTCTTCTACCTTCTCTGCTCGGTCTAGAGACCAGAAGTCTCAGAGATCCGCGTCGGTATTTAAACCAGCCTTCTGTAGCTTTCTGTTTCGATTCATTCTCGCTTTCTTCCAGACATGTTTATAACACGCCCAGCTCTAGGTTTCCAATCGTCACGATCATAAACTTTTATGACGTAATATTAACATACAGTACACAACACACCATATTACAGAAGAATGGAATAATACATTGTGGAATAGCCTAGTTCAGAATTAAAATACAGTTTATTAGTGGAATATGGGTAGGCCTATATATGTAGCTGTATGCTATGTAGGTGATTTGGAAACATAGTATCATGTCTTAAATTTATTATAAAATATTTAATTATTAACTGATTTTATATAGGCCTACTTTATTTATTTAGAATGAATAAGCCTAGCAAAAGTTCACACAGTTTAAAATCGATCTTATTATAAAAATTATAAAACGGTAGGTTTTAAAGGTTCCGATCACAACTGTTTCTGAGGAACTACATTGTTTGGTGGAAGAATACTGTTTTTATTATTATCATTACATTTATTTGCTGTTTATGGAATAACCGTTTTATAAAAGCAATAAGCCCAGTTAAGCCGTAGTTTACATTGAATTTATACTTAACAGCTAAGGGGGTTTTAACAACGGCCCTTAGCTGTTATAAATTCACTGTAAACCACAGCTTCTTGGAGCTTATTGCTTTATTATTAAACGGAGAGTTCCGGTCCTTGATTCTGATTGGTTGAGCCGCGTTCGAAGCTGTTGTAAATTATTCTATAAACATACACCTTTGTTTACTTTGTGTGTTGCTTGG
Source organism: Tor tambroides (assembly GCA_021397915.2). Taxonomy (NCBI): domain Eukaryota; kingdom Metazoa; phylum Chordata; class Actinopteri; order Cypriniformes; family Cyprinidae; genus Tor; species Tor tambroides. The sequence goes on from JAFVLL020026637.1 coordinate 8,679, forward strand.
CAACCACTTTGTTGGAACCACAACTGTTTCTGAGGAACTACATTGTTTGGTGGAAGAATACCGTTTTTATGTCCAATCTTTTAAAATCCATCTTAACATATTTAACACACAACGTCACTTAATTTTACTACACTGTAAAAAATTAGTTTTCATAGTTGTAAAACAAATATTGTAGGACGTTTTACAAGAAAATAGGCAACCATTTCAATTATTTTCATGTGTAAATGTTACTTACCGTCCATTTGTAATTGAGAAATTTACTAAAAATTTCTGAGTAATAATTAATAACCCCCACACACCCCAGTACTTAACATGAAAATACTTTTTGTCTCAGATTTAACAGGGTGACTTTTAATATTACAAAACGTACCACTTTTAAACTCTAGGTAGCCTAATTCTTAAATTCTAAATTTTAAATTACTTCAAATTGAGTATGCTTTTTAAATATTTTCACAATAACATCCCAACTTAAAATCAGATGTGAGCAAATAAGAAAACCTTCACAGACAGTAAAAAGAGAAAAGCATGGATACAAATGCACCACTTTAATTGAGGTAAAAAGCTCATGATTTATTGTTACAGAGTATTATGCAATACAGACAGGTTCACAATAAAGACTGACAGCTAATGGATTCAACTTCTGTTCCAAAGGAAATTCATGCAAAGTGAATCAACAATGTGTCAACCATTGATTCGTGACATGATAATTCATGTAAACATACAGACTGAATTACAGTAATACAACAGCATGATCCGAGACGAGTGTTAGACACAAGATAAACTGATTTTATACTTTTTTGCACTTCTGTTTTTCTTTCTTTTGTGTTCTACAGAACATAGCAGACATTCTGTTACATATTTTCCACAGAATAACGGTATAAGGATGAGTAACTGATGACAAAATGTTCTTTTTTTTTTTTTTTTTTAACATCAACTTCCCCTTTGTAGTTGTTTTTAGAATTGCACACTTGCCATGTGAAATTTTAAGATGCAGCATCTGCTAAATGCTTCACCTTAAATGTTACAGTTTAAGCAACTGCTATTATTATGATAAAGGCATATAAGAGATGAGATCTCATTAAATGGTCCTGTTGTCTTTATCTGCATTCAGGATGTTAGCATATCGGTCCAGCTCGCTGATCAGCTCTGAGGCGTCTGGTCTCTCGTCAGGACTGGGACTCAGCATTCGGTCTATGAGCTTGTGCTGTTTCCACAGACATGAAAAACAAGTCAGCATGTTAGATAACAGTCAGCTTTGAGTAAGTGATCATAGTAGGCTAATATTTAAATTGATTGATAATTGATTGACCACAACTGATTTAGCACAATAGCACCTGCATCAAATTTGAAGATCTTCACTAATGAAATCACACTCACCTCAAAGTTAAATTTCTTGGAGAACTGTGGTGGAAAATCCCTACTTCTTATATCATCCCAAATCTAAAAGTCAGTCACAAAGTAAAAAAAAAAAAATTACTTCAATATTTATACACTGCAAAAAAATTATTTGTGATACTCAGTATTTTGTCTTGTTTTCTAGTATAATTATCTAAACATTCTAAAATATAAATACATTCACTTGAGAAGCAAAATAACTTAAGTCATGTTTTATGAGAAATGTAAGTGTTTTCCCTTCGAATTAAGTTTATTTTTTCTCACCCCACTGGCAGATATGTTCCTGTTTTAAGCATAAATTTGCTTAATTTTAATATTACATATCATTTAATTTTAATATTATAATATTCAATAAAACTTAATATCTTAAGTAGTGGTGTCAAAATTAGCGCGTTAACGCATGCGATTAATTTTTTCTGATTAACGCGTTAAAAATATTTAACGCAATTAACGCAGGGGCGGGGCTAGGGTTGGCCACCCCATTCGCAACTGCTGCCTCTGTCTCTTTTTTCTTGAAAAGGATTGCGTTTATTTAGATGCAGAACGTCTTTATGACCACATCAAATGGGAGACGTTTCAGACGCGCTCTAACTTCGCCTCCGCGCCAGGCGCGAGTCAAACGAGCGCGGAAAAGATACTGTGCTCGTAGCGCGCGCTCTTCAAATACACGCACAAAGGTGCCGGCGCGCTGTAGCCTGTATCATTTCATATCAAACAGCGAAAGAAACTACGTGCATGCAGTGTCCTAGTTATGCCGTCAGTTAAGGCATGAAGTTACCAAAAAGGCGATTAAAGCTGCCTTAAAACTGCGTGCATGCATGCAATATGTTATATATGCGTCACATTTAAGAACATGTCTCTGAAATGGTTTTAAAAACTGTCCTGAGGCACCCCAGCACTGTCTCCCTCATCTAAAACACCCGATTCAACTCGTCCGCTCATTAGTAGAGACTTTAAGACCTGACGTAGGTCAGAAAAGGTAAAGAGAGTTGCATGTCAGATCCGCGTCATGTTCAGCAGCAGCAGCTTTTAAAGCTATAGCAGGAAAATAAGCTAATAACCAGCTGCTGTGATGTCTATTAATCCAAGAACAAAAGAAAAAAGAGGAAATCAATAACTTTTATAGCTTTAAGGAGTTCATCTTTAATTTAGAATGTAGTGTTTGGTAAGTATTCATTTTCTGTATATTTCTGCTGAAGGGCACAAGTAGCTAAATATGTAATTTATTATAATAGGTTCATGTGATGATTGTTTTAAGTTCACTTAAATTAGAAGTTAATTCTAATAAATGTTAAAATTTATAGATCTAAATTATACTGTAATGCTGACTGGCTACAGTCAATGGTTAAATATTCAGGGGAAAAAACTATTTTATAGAGACATCAGTAGTATTGATATCAGTGATGCTGGCCTTCAATCATAAAAAAGATGCCATTAAAGAAATATTAAAAATATACTGTCTTTATGTTGTTTGTACATTGTACATTTGAAGATTGAATGCAAAATTATTGTAATATAAAAGTATATTTAAAAACTTTAATGTTAGGTGGAATTAATCGCAATTAATCGTGATTAATTTTTAGAAAAATGTGTGATTAATTAGTTAATTTTTTTAATCGATTGAGAGCACTAATCTTAAGTCATTTTGGTTCTCGAGTAAATGTACCTTGACTTAAGATTATGTAGATGTTTGTACTAGAAAACGACAAAAATACTAAAAAAAAAATCATTCTTTGTAGTGTAACATATCAGACACTTACATGTAGATTAAATTTTCATATTCAGGATGAATACATAGATTGTATTATTATATAAGAGACTAAAAGATGAATCAAACCTTTTTCCTTTCATGTGATGTGAAGAGATTCCAGATGAGTTCAAAATAAATGAGACCCAGAGCGTATATATCCACCTTTCTGTCATATGATGTTTGAGTCGCCTAAATATTCAGTTTAGAACAATGAAATCTTCAGCATTACACTGACATAAAACACACTTATATATTAAAATCTCATACCTTCAGTCAGACAGATTCTTATTTAGCTTGTAAATGCATATTCCTCACAATCTTATTGTGCATGTTTCATTATTGTGCATGAACATTCCAATTTAAATGAAATATGCAAAATTACAGTTAAGTAAAATGGGTTGTTAAACAGCATTTCATGTTGATTTTAACATACACCTCCAGACTCACCTGCTCCGGGCTCATGTAAATACGGGTTCCTGTCCTTTTAGTCCGTTCCAGCAGTTGCACATCATTTTCATTTTCTGCTGCGGTCACGAGACCGAAGTCTCCAACTTTTATTTTTCGCTCACTGCTGAACATTATGTTCAAAGGCTGAAATAGAGAAACAGTAAAGAGCAATCAGAACAGTGTGCAAACCAGGACTCTAATGGAAATCAGAAGGGAGGAATTCCTTTTCAATTCAAGGAAGGTTATTATCGTTAACGAAAACTGTAATAAAAAACATTTCCATTACTTAAAAAATGATATTTATATATAAAAAATAGCAAAATTTTAATAAAACTATAATAGTACATAACACTGATTATAATTTACTTTCTGCTCCAATTTAAGACCTTTTTAGGGGTAATTTATGGAAGGTTGAACAATTTTGAATTTAAAGATTTCTGAATTAACCATAAACATAAGCATCCACACAAATGACAAAATTTCCAGACACGTTAATAATAAACCTATAGAATGAAAAAAAAAAAAAAATAATAATAATTCATTACAGTAAAATCAATACAATTCAACAAATCAATACAGTCAGACAAGAGGAATTTTACTGAATTTCATTTACAATGTATTTGCAGCTAGTGAGAGAGTTCACATGTAATGCTCATTTAATATGCAAAGATGTTAGCCAATCATAGCAGTAGGCGTTTACATTTAAGTCTCCCAGCAGACACGCCCCTTCCAACAGAGCGTTCAAATCAGAGGGATAAATTCAGAGAAGAAAATGACAGTCACACTTTATATTAGGTGGCCTTAACTACTATGTATTTACATCAAAAAATAAGTACAATGTAGAATGGTCATATTGTATTTCAAAACACTTCTGCTGCTATTGAGGAGGGATACGGGTAAGGTTAGGGACAAGTTTGGTGGTATGGGTAGGTTTAAGGGTGGGTTAAGGTGTAAGGGATGGGTCAACAGTGTAATTATAAATGTAATTACAGAACTTAATTACAAATTTAAAAATATAAGTACAATGTAAAAGCATGTATGTACACAATAAGTGCACTGTATCAAATGATTAATTTCAATGTAAGTACATAGTAGTTAAGGCCGCCTAATATAAAGTGGGACCAAAATGACTATTTATATCTAAATTCTAACCATTTTTGATGAAAAACATACTAAGATTATAAGCGCACCTCAGAAGGAAACTGCATAAAAATGCATTTCATGACCAATTTTTAACATCCAGTAAGGTGTGACCAATTTGATTTAACTACTTGTGACTGTAGACCACAAAACCAGTCATAAGGGTCAATTTTTTTGAAATTGAGATTTATACATCATCTGAAAGTGTAATAAATAAGCTTTCCATTGATGTTAGGAAATCGCCTTTAAAGTTGTCCAAATGAAGTTCTTAGCAATGCATATTACTAATCAAAAATGAAGTTTGGATATATTTACGGTAGGAAATTTACAAAATATCTTCATGTAATACATGACCCATACAATCTATTGTTGGCTACTGCTACAACGTATGACTGCTTTTGTACTCCAGGGTCACATTTTAGTGAGCTGCCCACCTTCAGGTCTCTGTGGATCAAGCCCTCTTTGTGGATGTACTCCACGGCCTTCAGCACCTGCCTGTTGATCTGTGCCCCATCCGTCCTCCTCTCTGGGTAATGAACATTTGGAGAGTTTTTTTTATCAATCCAGGCACGAAGTGTGTCTCCCTCACAAAACTCCATCTGAATGTAGAGGTACTTAGTTCCCAGGTCACTGCCAGAACTAAAGCCAACAGACAGAGACACCAGTACAAATATACGTGTTACATCTGGTTGAAGGTAGAGACTGCAGTCTGTTTCAGAAAGAGTTGTTTTTGGTGAATTACTCTGAGACGCTGGAGCTCTCTGAAGAATCGTGTCTGTACGCCGTGTCCTCGACCCAACATGTGTAGTAGCGGACGATGTTGGCGTTATTAAACTTAGCCAAAGCACCGACCTCGCGACGAGCTTTTCTAGGGAAATACAGTATATGACAACATTATATTAGGTACATTGCTGTATATTTTGTTTTAAAACCTAGTTAGCTGCTGGCCTAGATAACTTTTTTGGACATCATAGGCACACAACCACTGTAAAGGCTAGCTAAAATGGCAGGTTACATTAATTATTTAAAGACAAAGACGATACAACAACTTCATTGACTTACTTTGTACTCTTCACTATCTTCACAGCATAATACGTGTTCTCAAGTATTCGTCTTGCCTTGAAAACACGGCCGAAGCCACCTTTGCCAATTGGATTTATTGAGTCAAAGTCTTCTAAAAACCTAAAAACATGAACATAACAGCTTCAAAACAATGCATTTCTAAAGGAAAACAGCATCGACACAAAGTTAGAAGGTTATGATTTACCTTGATTTGGTAGCTTGGTTTGACGTTTGGCCTCCAGATGGCTTTGCTGGGTTTTGTACATTCATGTTAGGACCAATCTGTGGAAAGTATTAGAAGTAGAAAATACTTGAAAAAAAAGTTAATGAAAGAAAAACTCTATTCTTGCGTTTGGAGAATACTGGAACTGGTTTTTATAAAAACATCCTATTTATATTTTTTATACAACTTTGAATTTTGGAAGCCATTTTCTGCCAGCTTTGATAAATCCTAATAATAACATAAAAAGTCATAATTATGATATAAATGTTAATATTTTGATATAAAAAGGCAAATTATGACAAAAAGCCATAATTATAAGATACAAAGTCATGAGATAAAATATCTATATGGTATTAAAAGGGTAAATGACATAAAAAGTCATAATTATGACCAAAAAAAAAACACCTTTAAACATGATTTTTCATGTCAGAATTTTTTTTGCCATAAATTTGTCTCAAAATTTTGACTTGTCAAAATCATGATTTACCAAAGAATGATTTTTTTTTCTTATGTGGTGGAAATGAGTTTCATTTCCTTTGCACTGGTTTCATTTTTTCAATTCAACTATTAATTTTGCAACCATTACTTTATGGAGGATACTCATTATAAAGAAAAACATTCATATCCCAAACTTCACATACATATATATAATATATTTTCAGTCTTACTTTCTGTGTATTTTTCATTCATCACAGAAAATGTAACTCAATTCACAGATATCTTCATTTTGTTTGACTTTACAGTTCAGCTAATACTGTTTTGTACTCATTTCCTTCCCCATTACTGTTATGGTAATATTGTTGAAATACCTCTTTACTGCCGGCCAGGCCATTTGGTGACAGATTAAAATTTGGTGCTAATCTAAAAGAAAAAATATAGCATGTTATTTTTGTCTATTAATAGCATGTTTATTTTTGTCATTAATGATTGTAAACAAAAAATGTAAAATCTAAAAATGTACCAACTGTAAAAGCTTACTTTATTTTCGGCTTCACATCCAGTGGACTCACACTCTGCAACACAGATTGATTTCATAAGTTCAAATATATATATTATACAGTTTAAATATATGTAATACGCTAAAATATGTTTATATTTTGTGAAATGGATAGTCTCTAATGTAGCCTGTGAATTAGCCCATGAATAGCCTGTGAAATCTGTGAATAATTCAAAGTCAAAAATGCAAATGCTACCAACACCGCAGACTGGACTTACAGGACTTATGGCCATAGGAGAATCGACAGCAGATGAGTTTTTGAAGACAATGGAAGAGCTTGAGCTGGGAGTTTCAGATGAGCTTTTTGAGGACTGCTGTGCATCCTGAGATTTACTATGAAACAGATAAACAGTAAACTACAATGCATCTCTATATCATTAAATGTGACTCTGGACCACAAAACCAGTCATAAGGGTCAATTTTTTGAAATTGAGATTTATGCATCATCTGAAAGCTGAATAAATGAGCTTTCATTGATGTATGGTTTGTTAGGATCGGACAATATTTGGCTGAGATACAACTATTTGAAAATCTGGAATCTGAGGGTGCAAAAAAATCAAAATATTGAGAAAATCACCTAAAAAGTTGTCCAAATGAAGTTCTTAGCAATACATATTACTAATCAAAAATTATGTTTTGATATATTTAGAGTAGGAAATTTACAAAATATCTTCATGGAACATGATCTTTACTTAATATCCTAATGATTTTTGGCATAAAAGAAAAATCAACAATTTTGACCCATACAATGTATTGTTGGCTATTGCTACAAATACACCTGTGCTACTTATGACTGCTTTTGTGCTCCAGGGTCATGTATGTTATATGCCCAACATGCATGATATAATGATGAATGATACTGTTCATTGAAACTTACGATGTCTCTTGAGTTTGTGAAGAGCTGTCATCTTCAGAACTCTGTTAATTCCAAACATGCACATGCATTAATAAACATGATATCATTAACATCTAGACTTATAAACATATCTGTATTTCTGAAGCGTCCTGCCTGTGTGGTCCATCCAGATTGCTCATTAATTTCGTTCCAAGCGCACTGAGCAGCATGTTGCTTCGCCTCTTTTGAGCTCTTTCCTAGTCCTTCAGGGTATTCTTTCCTGTCTATGACAACTTTATATACAAACCTGAAAAAGCAAATTTCAGTTTTTCATTTTCAGATCAAACGAATCTGCAGAGTTATGGCCTGTTCAAGACTTACTCAGGGTTGTGAGGAGGGCCTCGTTTCTCCACTAGTTTGAAATCAAGTGCACGTTTATGTTTCTGGCTGTAGTGATTGAGAAGTGCTATGTAGTTGCTGTCAGACGTGGAGCTTCGAGATTCATCAGCAAAACTCAAACTGACACGGTCCAGGCTAGCACTTGCATAAAGAACAAGAAGTCAAAATTAACAACTCAATAGAGAGTATAGGAATTAAAGGAATAGTTCAGCCTAAAATGAAAATTAGCTAGAAATGTGCTCACCCTCAGGACACTGAAGATGTAGATGAGTTTGTTTCTTCATCAGGTTTGGAGAAATGTGTCTCAGCAATGGATCCTCTGCAGTGAATGGGTGCCGTCAGAATGAGAGTCCAAACAGCTGATAAAAACATCACAATAATCCACAAGTAATCCACACCACTCCAGTCCATCAGTTAACATCTGGAGAAGACAAAAACTGAAACAAATCCAGTATTAAGATGTTTTTAACTTCAAACCGTTGCTAAAATACGAGTCCATAAAGTCCAAAAGGTCCTGTTCTGAATCAGGAGAGAAATCTCAGATCAAGCACCGTTTACAAGCCAAAACAGCTCTAAACAAACATGTGGCTGGACTTTGATGTGAAACACAACAGGAGATGCACTTTTTCACTGGAGGAAGCATTATTATGGATTATAGACTCGTATTTTGGCTGGAAGCAACGGTTTGAAGTTAAAAACATCTTGATGCTGGATTTGTTTCAGCTTTTGTCTTCTCAAGATGTTAACTGATGGACTGGAGTGGTGTGGATTACTTGTGGATTACTGTGATGTTTTTATCAGCTGTTTGGACTCTCATTCTGACGGCACCCATTCACTGCAGAGCATCCATGCTGAGCAACTGATGCAATGCTACATTTCTCCAAACCTGATGAAGAAACAAACTCATCCTAATCTTGGATGGCCTAAAGCAGCGTTTAGTACGTAAATTTAAATTGCATTTATTTACAGAGGTATATGATGCCACACTCGTCTGTGTGTGAAGACGCTGCAGGCGGTGATGTAGCGTGAAGTAAATTTCAAGGGATTTCCCCTGCTCAGGGAGTAGGGAGCAATGAACACAGTGTAGGGATCATATCAATCGGAACACACTTCATGCATGTAGCGGTAGCACTTTATTTTACAGTCCTGTTCCTCATCTACATATTATGTACTTATAGTAATTACAATAACTAGGTACTAACCTTGAACTTACCCCTACCCCATGTAGCTACCTTATATTACCAGTACTTTCTTAGGTAAGTATACTGCAAGTACACTGTAAGTACATGTACTGTAAAATAAAGTGCAACCCACGTAGCTCTCTTCTAACAAGCTAGTTATATGAATCAGGTGTGTTAACTAAGAGAGACATGCAAAATATGCAGAGCGGGGGGGCATGAGGACTGGGATTGGTAACCGCTGGCCTAAAGGATGAGCACATTTTCAAATATAAGTCAATTACTGTCAGTCATCATGATGTTGTTTATCATTTACCTAAGAGACGCAACCTCTGACCTCTGTGCTCGATTGCTGTTTTCGTCAAAGACCTTAAATGCCAAACAAAAAAAAAGTCAAACAAAGAAATAAAAAATAAATTAGAGCATTAGACAGTCCAGGTAGATAAATGCTGTTACCTCTGAATCTGGTGTTTTGTGTAGCTCTTCATAAACACATTTTGCCGCTGCTTCTTTAGCATCCTTCTTATTTTTTCCATAAGCCTCAGGAAACTCTCTCTCACCACAAACGTACTTACAAACATAAGTACACAATCTGCAAAAGAGATAAGAGAGAATTAAGTGTTATTTCTTGCTAGGGGCTGGAATTTATTTAGCAGATTGTGCACATTTTAATTTAAAACGTACTGTACTTTTCTATCTTTTCTCAGCAGGACATTGTGAATCAGAAGAACAGGCATGTGTGCAAATGCTGAAATACTCACTGAGTAATGTTTCCTGGATCCATCTTAGTGGACTCGCGAGCCTTGAATGATAACTTGTTCTTCTGTGAATATTCATTAAGCCAGCAAGTATAATTCCTCTGAGACACAGTCATATTGTTGGGAGTGTTTTGAACAAATGATGTTGTCTGCAGTTAAAGACAAATACATTCAATTTTAAACAAATGATCTAGATTGTAGAAAATAATTATTATAACGAAAAATGAATATAAAATTTGGTAACACTTTACAATAAGGTCCCATTAGTAATGCATTAATTAACAGTGAGCAATACTTTTGTTAATGTTTGTTAACGTTAGTTAATAAAACTATTATTTATTTCATATTACTAGCTCAAATCCATAAATAATATTAACAGATACAACAATTGATTAAATAAAGTATTAAATGCTGAAATTAACATTAATATTAATAAATACTTTAGAAGTGTTTTCATTGTTAGAACTAATGCATTATCACAAAATTTAAAAAATATGATAGTGTACAATATTAATATTATATACGTATTTTTATATAGAGCACTCACAAAAATCTGTAATATATAGCAATTAGTTTTTCAAAATATTCTTAAATTATTTAATATTTTAATTAATATTTTATATTTTAATAAAAAATATTACAAATGATTTATAACATTAAATATTACAAATGATTTATAATATTAAATATTACATATATGTGTATTTAAAAAATATTATTATTATTATACATAATATTATATAATGTATATAATATGTATTTTGAAATTATATTTTTGTATAATATTAAACATAAAATGTAATATTTATGCATTCTTATATTGAGCACTAACAATAAGAAAATATAAGTAAATAAATACATGTGTACACATGTATATATAAGTAAATGTATAACGATACCAGTGAAAATATGGTATTGTAGAATTTGTAGCATCAAAATTATATATATATATATATATATATATACACACACACACACACACAAAATAAACAATATTTGGTCTCACTTTATATTAGGTGGCCTTAACTACTCTGTACTTACATTTAAATTAATCATTTAGTACAATGCACTTATTGTGTACATACATGCTTTTACATTGTACTTATATTTTTAAAAATACCTATGTAATTACATCTGTAATTAAGTTCTGTAATTACATTTATAATTACACTGTTGACCCATCCCTTACACCTTAACCCACCCTTAAACCTACCCAAACCACCAAACCTGTCCCTAACCTCACCCGTATCCCACCTCAATAGCAGCAGAAGTGTTTTGCAATACAATATAACCACAATAAGTACAATATACTTATTTTTTGATGTACGTACATAGTAGTTAAGGCCACCTAACAAAGTGTGACCCAATATTTTTAACCTATATAACATATTTTTACTTACAGGTTCAGTATTTTGAGTGCTTTTTATGCCATTAAGGGCGTTCTTGGCAGCATTTTGCTTTGCCTCTTTCTTGGATTTCCCAGTGCCCTCAGGATACCGCTGTCGATTCACAATAGCCCTCATAGTGAACCTGATAACACACATTTGATTAAAAACAATCAATTCTTTGTATCATTTGCACAAACAGCACAGAAACTGTTCGTCAGCAGACTTCACTCACTTCTACTGCGTATAACGTTAATGAATGATAGCTCCATACGTTTTATTGTGGCTCGGTCCATCTGTGGATCCCTCCTCATACTCCACAGTGCACTGTGTCTTCTGCTGGTACTCGTTCAGCTGAGAAATATAATTCCCTGACAGAGACTCCATTGCAGTTAAAAAAATAACTAAAATAATAAGAGACAGTGACAGAAGCTCACCGAGTGTTTACGTTGATCAGCACGTGAGCGCCACGCAGAGCGTCATATCTTCAGCGGACGAACATTAAAAAACGCATTACCGTGTTTTTAAATCAGTATAACACGGTACTAACAGCGTCAGCTCACATCGACATCGATCACAGACACAAGTTCACTTTCATTTCTTCGTATCATTTAAATCGATAAGTTTCGATTTCCGGAATTCAACGTCATTGCCAAACATTGTATTGACCAATCAAAGCCCAAGCGTGTTGCTAGGCCACACCCACCTAAAAACTGACCTCCTTTTTAACTGTAGGAGACAAAGAAGAGTTATATAAATTTATTTTCAACTACTTATGTTAATTTTTCCCCCCTCATTTGTTTCTGTAAATATGACATCAGGCAATAAATAGACAGATAAATCAACAAAATATCATTCGTTTAATCTAAATGCTTAAAACTACACTACAAATATCAAACATAAGAAAATGTTAAAACCTAGAGATGGTAAGTTATCTACAAAATAATTTTTTGAATCTTTATATTTGGTTTAGGCTAATTGGGGAAAATAATGAATTTTTGGTCATCTACAAATATTACAGTATTTTCACACAGTCTACAATGAATTAATCAATAAAAAAAATAATTAATAAAGTTAATAACCATGCAATCACAATGTTTGTGATTGGCTGAGATTGTTACACAGAACAGTTGAAGTGATGCATCAGGGTCAATACTGATATAAAACCACACGATTATAATCAAAAAAATCAATGCAACATTTAATGAACGAATATGCAAACATAAATATTAAACACAGCTATGCAAAAACCTCAAAAGCAAATTAAAAACCAGGTGTTTCAGATAATTCCAGGTGGCTCTAGTCGTCATGATCTGCTGCGGTGTCACCAGGACAGTTTGAGCTCAAATCCTCCTCATCTGTTGAATAAGAACAGTTTAGTTTATTTATCATTTATGTATCTGCTCAAACATCCGTTATACGTTGACACTTCTTACCATCAAATGCCGTCCCACACCATATGCAGTAAAAATGCACTCCTCGCAGATACGAGGTGAGAAACTGCAGCTTGTCTAAAGGCTGTAAAGAAAAGACGACAGAAAAACGGTGCTTCTAAATAATAATGCAAAACTGTAAAATCATTTTAATACACAGAGGCACAGATAAGGCACTTCCCAGAAATAAATAAGCACAATTTTGGTGTCCAATTACAAGAGAATAGCTATATGAAAATTATTAAAATGTAATTTATTTCTGTGATGCAGCGCTGTATTTTCAGCATCATTACTCCAGTCTTCAGTGTCACATGATCTTCAGAAATCATTCTAATATGCTGATTTGCTGCTCAACAAACATTTCTGATTATTATTATTATCAATATGTAAGGATTTTTTGATGAATAGAAAGATCAGCATTTATCTGAAAAGCTTTTGTAACATTATACACTATACCATTTGAAAGTTTGGAGTCAGTGTATATATATTATTTATTTATTTATTTATTTTTTTGGGGAAGTAAATTATAGAAAATTAATAATTTTATCTAGTGACAAATACATAAGATTTCTATTTCAGATAAATGCAGTTCTTCTGAACTTTCTATTCATCAAAGAAACCTGAAAAAATTCAACTCAGTTGTTTTCAACATAATAATAATAATAATAAAAAAATGTTTTTTGAGCAGCGAATCAGAATATAAGAATGATTTCTGAAGGATCATATGACTGGAGTAATGATACAAAAATTCAGCTTTAAAATCACTTGAATAAATTACATTTTAATTTATATTCAAACAGAAAACATTTTTTTTAATTAGCAAAAATATTTCACAATATTACTGTTTTTGCTGTACTTTGGATCAAATAAAAGCAGGCTTAGTGAGCAGAAGAGACTTCTTTAAAAACATAAAAAAATCTTACTATATATATATATATATATATATATATATATATATAAAATACAAATTAAAAATGAATTCTAAAATGATATGTAATGATTTAGCAAATTATGGCCCGGTTTCACAGACGGAGCTTAGACTAAGCCAGGATTAGATCATAGTTCAATTAGGATATTTAAGCAATTTTTATAAACATGCTTAGAAAAACACATTACTGGTGTGCATCTTGAGACAAAACAAAGGCACTGACATGTTTTAAGATCAGTCAGTGCAAGTTTCTTTCAGTTGAAACAGTTCAGACTTACATTTTAGTCTAGGACTAGGCTTAAGCCTTGTCTGTGAAACCGGGGGATAAGTGTAGTAAAAATTACAGCATTACATTACAGCATTTTTACAAAAATTGTACTGTTGATTGTATTCGTCAAGCTCAAACATTCAAGCCTGCGACCAAAGTTATTGCAAGACAAAAAATAAAGCAAATTATTCCTCTCCAAAGCAACTTGTTAGCAATGAAAGTGTCATAAACTCACGGTTAGTTCCTCCTCCTCGTCACTTCCCTCTGGTTTGGTTTCCTCCTCCAGAAGCTCTGCCTCTTCATCTTTCACAACTTCAGGCCAGTACCAGCTGTCTCTGGGAACAGTGATGCCCTAAAAGAAGAATCACAACAGCTGGCGAGATTCAGAGATTTCTGGTTATGTGAAATGCATTCATGCAAATGTATTAAACTTCAGGTTTGACCCTCAAAATAAGGATAAAAGTCTAGCTGACCTTCTGGCTGTCGAGCTGCTCACAGGCCCGCTGGCTCTTCCTCAGGTCGCCCTGTATTTGACGCTCTTCTCTTTCGGTTCTCTTACGCACTCTGCAATAAACATGTTACTCAACACCACATCCAGACACAGAGAAGCTTAAAGCCTGAATTATGAAATAACAGTCAGAAAAATCTGCTTTTTTTAGTTTTTTTAAGTTGCATTTGTGTTTTAAGTTTGCATCAGGCATTTATAGCCTATATGTGACCCTGGACCACAAAACCAGCCATAAGTGTCAATTCAAGCTGAATAAATAATCTTTCCATTGATGTATGGTTTGTTAGGATAGGACAATATTTGGCTGAGATACAACTATTTGAAAATCTGGAATCTGAGGGTGCAAAAAAATCTAAATATTGAGAAAATCACTTTTAAAGTTGTCCTTTAAAGTCCTTAGCAATGCATATTACTAATCAAAAATGAAGTTTTGATATATTTACGGTAGTAAATTTACAAAATATCTTCATGGAACATGATCTTTACTTAATATCCTAATGATTTTTGGCATAAAAGAAAAATCAATCATTTTGACCCATACAATGTATTTTTGGCTATTGCTACAAATATACCCCAGCGACTTAAGACTGCTTTTGTGCTCAAAGGTCACATATTTGATACTCGCATTTAAACACAATTTTACAACAAAATGATGTCTGGATTATCAGGTAAACCTAAGTTGCTTCAGTCCAGTAAGTGTTCATCTTGAAATATCACTAACAATATCAAAGTCATTTTTATTTTTTCTTGATAAAAATCAAGATTTGACAGCAAAGAGACACGTGAAGCACAAGCTGAAGGTGGATGTTTGTACAATCACACTAATATAGCTTTCACTAGCTAAAAAATAAGAACTATTAATCAGACGACAGAAGGCATGGAGAGGATTGCGTGTGACAGATTTGCAAAGTTTGATCATTTAGAGGACTTGCATATCACATTTACATTTACATTTATTCATTTAGCTGACGCTTTTATCCAAAGCGACTTACAATTGCTATATATGTCAGAGGTCGCATGCCTCTGGAGCAACTAGGGGTTAAGTGTCTTGCTCAGGGACACATTGGTGTCACACAGTGGATTCGAACCCGGGTCCCTCACACCAAAGGCATGTGTCTTATCCACTGCGCCATCACCACCCCAATCAAATACAATACAGTAGATTTATAGGGTTAAAAAAAAACATAAGCTTGATTTGATGTCATGTGCAGGTTCATACCTGAAATCCTCTAATGATTTCTTCTCCACCTGTTGTTTCATTTGCACTTTTCTCCTGTAATTCTGAAGCTCCTCGTCTGCTTTCCTCTTCTTGACTTCTTCCATTCCAATGCCGCCTCTGTCTGACAACAGCACAAACACATACAAACATCAGCGTTTCTGAACATGATCGACAACACCTGCTGTTAAGAACCAGAAAAGACACTTCCAGCAGCTCGGATGGTCAACTATTGAAAAAAGATGGCACTTCTGAATCTAAAAATGGTACATAGAATAATTAATAACAGAGCTCCATTGTATTTTAAGTCTTATTTTTCTCAGGTTAAATTAAGACATGGACATTTTACTAGACAGTGCATTATAGATCTTAATTTATGTAAGTTTAGGACTTTGTATGGACAAAGGGCGTTTGCGTATTCTGGTGCACAGAAGTGGAATAACTTGCTTTTGGACATTAAGGTTATGACAGTTCATGAGGGTTTTAGTAAAAGACTAAAAATAATGTTTTTAGATGGGCTGCTGTCTTAAATTTGACAGATTAGGATAACCGTACTGTAGTGAAGATTGTCTCTGTGGTGTGTGATTGAGTGTGAAAATGATATTTGTTTATTGTAATTAGTATGAAATGTATGCAGAAAATGCCTGTCGTCACAAAAATTGTTTTTGTCTAATATCAAGAACCACAATGGAAATAAGTCTTGTTACTTTATTGTGATATCCTTAACAAAGCAGCGTAATGCAGATGTATTGTCACTTGTTATGTCTAATTAAACTCAACCTGTTTTGATGTTCAGAGGAACCGGCTCGACCCGTCCAGCACCTGCAGCATAAGAATATTTGTTAATGCACACAAAAACACATTATGTTTATTTTTGAGGTATTTGTGACCCTGGACCACAAAACTAATAAGTCATGAAGTAGCACAGGTATATTTGTAGCAATAGCAAAAAATACAAAAAAATCTTTCTTTTATGCCAAAAATCATTAGGATATTAAGTAAAGATCATGTTCCATGAAGATATTTTGTAAATATACTACCGTAAATATATCAAAAGTTAATTTTTGATTAGTAATATGCACTGCTAAGAACTTCATTTGAACAACTTTAAAGGAGATTTTCTCAGTATTTTGATTTTTCTGCACCCTCAGATTCCAGATTTTCAAATAGTTGTATCTCAGCCAAATATTGTCCGATCCTAACAAACCATACATCAGTGAAAAGCTGATTTCAGATGATGGATAAATCTCAATTTCAAAAAATTGACCCTTATGACTGGTTTTGTGGTTCAGGGTCATATTTTTGCTTTTTAAAAGCAAACAGTCCATTTAAAAATCTCAATCACTGACCCTCTTTTCCCAGGCCTTGTCCTGCTTTATATCCCATCTTCTGCAGTAACGCAAAGCCTTTATTTTGGCTGCTTATGGAGCTCTGCAGCGCGGTCTCCCGACTCTCTCGCTCCTGCTCTTTGTAGCTCTTCTGCCGGTTCTGTGCGTTTTTCTCTTTCTGTAGAGCCTCCTTTTTTATGGTTTCCTTCACACGCTTCACCATCGGGACGCCAGGACGAACATCTGGGCTGTTTTTGTGTAAAAAAATTCAACAAAACAACATGTAAGACACAGCGAGGAGCTATTTATGTTATTTAGGACATCGGAGAGCTGGAAGAATTGGGAATCATAGATGTTGAGAGCCTGAACTGAAACCTTTGTAATATGTGACCCTGGAGCACAAAAGCAGTCTTAAGTCGCTGGGGTATATTTGTAGCAATAGCCAAAAATACATTGTATGGGTCAAAATGATTG
>JAFVLL020026638.1:0-33630 GCA_021397915.2 Tor tambroides
GATTATGCCAAAGGCAGGACACAATTAGTCAGGATATAATAATAACAATATAGAAAAACAAATATGTTCAATTTCCATTTCGCTCCTAGCAAATAATTACAGTAATGAGATTTTCTCTTGTAGAAGTCTTGTAAGGTGGAACTGGGACTAAAACAGATTGAACAGAGAAAATTGAGTGAAATCAATTACCGAGTGTAGCTAGAAGCTGAAACTTTGGTGGTCAAAAGTGTTTGGATTCTAAAGAAATGTTTTGGTTGTACTGTTGTGTGTTTAGTCTAAATGACATAGTATGTTCCTATTCTGTCGCTCTGTGGTAGAACGAGTTTCCAACCTCCATCCGATCCGTACAAATGTCACAAGGAAGTCTCATTGGCTTGTGCTCTTGCGGATACATTGTGCTTTTCACAGCATAAACTGCTGTGCTGCTTTCCCATCAGATCTTGAGTCTGCGCTGAGGTCAGACACCAGATCTAATGGCCCACCGGCGCTCTTGGCTGACCTGACAGTGTGGAAGTTACACATTCTTTTTTAGAATCACACCTCTCCCTTTCACACCCTCTCATTTCCTCTGCGTTAATCAGGCGACTGACAGAGCTGGAGATAGTGACTAATGAAATGTCACTGTGACTCTGATAGAGACGCAGACCTGCAGAAAACGGAGAGGGTGAGATGGACGAGGACTGCATCCCCAGTATGGTGGGTCTCGCCATGGTGAGTCCATCTGTTTTTCACATGTGATCCAAATATGGAACCAAATGGATATCATCTGCTTATGATAAATGATAAATATTCCCGTTTACGCTGTAAGTAGGTTAAGACAGTGAAAGTCTTTGGTAAAATTGTTTTTGGGACAAATGAACCACGTATATTTGCATTTAGGAAATAAACAAATTTAGCCTAGATACTTTAGGGCATATAAATCAGTCTATGTAAGGTATGTAAGTCATTCCTACGCTTTAAATTAATACTTTTTAGTATTTTTAAACTATATTAAGATTCTATCAGACCTGTCAGAGAGGTTTCATTTTACATAAAACTGGTCATGTTAAGGTCACATGACCAGCTGAACACTACTCATTTTTTTTCCCAGTAACTTCACTGCTATTGAACACTTTCACTTGCAGAATAATTTAGTCTGACAGACTGCCAATAGCGCATTTCAATAGCATCAATAATTGAATTTTAACGTAATGCTGCATCCATGCCAGTAGGTGTCAATATAGGTCCAAGACCATATCGGCCGTGCACCTTTAATAAAACAAAATTAAATTTAAAAAAGTAAATACAAAATGATATAATGTTAAATATCATTTGTATTATTATACATTTTTATATAAGCAAACAAGCTTTGAAATGACTTGTTCAATGCAAAATTAAACTGATTTGCATTACGTTTATCCATCTTATTTTTCAACATAGAAGTAAGCGATTTCCTGTGCATGCACTACAAACCAGTGTGTTTTTGATTTGATGTATATAAATATAATTATATTATAATTTACATTAATGTATTCCACCAGTTTGTTGATTTTGCTTTTACATGGCTTTTGAACAGTCAAACTGATATATACTGTGTATATATATATATATATATATATATATATATACATATATTCTGTTTCTTTTGTCATTGGGCTTAAATAAAATGAAAAAGGGTGTATAAACAATTTTCACTCAAACTTTTAGTAATATTTTTGCACATAATTACAAAGAATTGTCAAGTAACACATTGAATTAAACATGAAATTTTAAAGTAGACAGACTTCAGTTTTATGTACAACTTTTAAATATATATATATATATATATGACAGTTTAGATGACATATTTCATACTTTAAAAGATGGAAAAAAAATTTATATAAATATTTGAACAAACATATATTTGCCAAAATACATTTGTTATTAATGGTGTTGTGTAGCAGAAAATGGCAGGATTGCATATTAATATATGTATAAGGTACCAAGAGTAAAATTGTCAATCAGTTGGTTGAGATGGTCTAGTGGCAGCTTGATCCATTTTGTTAAAGCCACCTGTCTCTATTTTCTTAAAAGCAGGCACTGAGCCCACATACAAGATCTCTGTGTGTCTTTAAAACGTAATAAAAGTTGTCTCTGGATGCTGGGTGATATAAGAACATGCAGCTAAGGCACATTAACTAAATGTAGGCCACAGCACTGGTGCCATCCATTTGCTGATTAATTAAGATGACATTGCTTAATGGCATAGCAAAGGTTCAGCAGTTTGGACACTTAATTGTAACAGGAGAGCAAACAACATGGATATTAACTAGGAAACACTGCCTGGAAAGTTTGTTCTTGCTCGGATTTGAATTGTAAAGATTGATCGCCTCTGCTCTATCTTCTGTCCTTTATTCTGCGCCTAGAAGTTCAAAAAGCCTGTCTAGAGAACATAGAGTTTTTTTTTGCTTTTTTCACAAAGACTTCAGAAGTGCATATTCAGAAAAGATGTAGGTCTGTTTATTTGAGAGCAGAGAAAATCAATTACACATGCAACACCTGTCATGGTAACTCTTCAGATGCACTGAGCGTTGATTGTATTTATAACACAGCTTTCGATAAGTCAGCTCGTGACAAGCTTGTGGTTTCTTGCTGTTCTTGTGGTAGCTGCTAGGTGTGTGTTCCCTAGAGGAAGCGGTGTGTTCGCTGTGCAAATACAAATGCTGAGTGTGAAACCGCTTCCCAAATGTGTGTTGAAGAACATGCAACAACACTGAAAACACATCCAGCCCCTGATATGTGCTTGTTTCCTCTCTCTCAAGATTAGTAAACACATTTCAACACAAATTCCCTTTACGCACAACCTAGACGAGAGATTTGTGTTTTTTTGTACTTTCTGTGATACGTTGCCCTGTGAGATCTCTTAATCACATGTGAAGGGTGCTACAATTAATCTTAATTACATAACAGACATTGTGCTACACATATTACAAATCCTCTTTTGGGACACACTATAAAACAATAGAGGAGAAATTAGATGGAGGATTACTGTTCAATAATCCCATTAACGTGTGAAAGCAGCGGCAGGACTTCTCACCCCAGTTGTTTAATACATGGAAATATTTTGGATGCTACAGTGACTTAAATCTATAAAGAAATGGAAATGAGCGCACGACGCCTGTCAAAGGCATTTTATTTAAAAAAGGTGAACTATTCTACATGCCTTTGGAAACTACTGATGTATCTTTGAAGACTACTGACTAAACTTTCACTGGTAGGCTACTAGAATGGCCGTTTTCTTCAAACAGGAAAGAAAGGAAGTGCCTGCCTAAATACATATATACATAAATAAAAATGCTAAAAAGTATCGACAGTACAAAATTATAAAATATGAGATAAAATTGTGTGTAAAGCATTCACTTTTTTGAAGTAACACTCTTTATCCAGCCTGATCACTTTAGTATTTTATGGATTCATATGTAACATTTATTTGTACATTTTCTACACTGAAATATACAATATAGATAGTTCTTAGCAATGCATATTACTAATCAAAAAATTAAGTTTTGATATATTTACAGTAGGAAATTTACAAAATATCTTCATGGAACATGATCTTTATGTAATGTCCTAATGATTTTTGGCATAAAAGAAAAATCAATAATTTTGACCCATACAATGTATTTTTGGCTATTGCTACAAATATACCCCAGCGACTTAAGACTGATTTTGTGGTCCAGGGTCACATTTGACATTATCATTCTCATTCTGTTTTGTGTGATTTTTGGTTCAGCATTCATTCATTGTTCATTAAATACCATGAATTTAACTTATTAGTTCCATAAATGTGTCTTTCATCCTAAAAAAAAGGATTTGTAAACATTTGCATGACATAAAATGTTTGTTTTAGATACTGTGTTAATAATGTATGTTTCAAATGACTTGAGATAAAAGCTAATTGTCATAATATGCAACATATGTACGAGGTTCCCACAAAAATGTTCTATTCTCTTTCTTAATTTGAAGACTTGTCAGCTGCCACTGTGGCCTAGAGAACTGCTCTCAGGAAAGTTAATTGAGCCAGTCAGTCAGGAGATTGTAATAATAAATTTATAATGTTGTTTCTCCCAGGAAAACATTAAAGCCTGTCATCAGGTGTTGTGCAGATGGCACTCTTGGCTTGGTCAATGAGCACTGCAGATATAAACACACCATCTACAAGAGTGCATTATAAACTTAGAAATTACCTTGAAAAAGTAATGGGTATTCCTGTTTCATTCTTCTGTCATGTAAAGAATAATATAGATTAATGCCATAGAAATATATCTTAGCTAAATCTCTTGAGTCTTAGAAAAACATTTCTCCTGCTTTTGAATATCTCAGCGGTCTGATCAATTTCTGATATTTTCTGCGTGTGGCGCCCAGGCAGTGGAAAGAAATGGGTTTGTGTTTCCTCTCACATGACTCCCTGTTGAATTACACTACTACTGTAACACTATTTCTGTGAAGTCACATTAGTAATATTATACAACTCTCTCTAATCAGAATATTGTCTTACTTTTGATATCCTATTTACAGGAATATCAACTCAACATGAAACAATTTCCACATAAATCAAACGAATTGATTGTAATTGCTCTAGTTCAGTTTTGTTGTTGCTGTTATTCCATTTTTATAATCATAAATTGAAGATAAATGAAATCAAATCTATCTGTTTCTGGGTTTTTTTCCTAAATTGCTCATTGTAAGACAAGGGTGTTTTTGCATAATAAATGAGGTAAAACCATAATTACTGTAAACTCTGCTGCAATGTATATACAGTAGTATTCACATCTGATGTCAAAATGGCAAGCTGAATTGTAGCAAATATAATTTCTCTCAATATGTAGACAAATGAATAGGTGTCTCTGATGCAGGTAGTTTGTTGAGAAATGGCACACACTCCTCCACTTGTTGACATTAGGATCAGTCAGAAACAGTTAAATGAGCCTATAATGGTCTGAATATGACTAACAGGTCTTTGTGGCTGTGCCAAGGGCTGTATCTGAAACAATTTACTTGCAGTGAAATCAGAATAATCATGTGTTTTGGTTCCTCCATTATCTTCAGATATCTTTCTTTCTGAGAGTGGCAGAATCAAATCCCAGAAGTCATCTGTATTCCATGTGATGGTCTTGTTTTGAATTCCATACAGAGTCAGATTCTGTACCGGGAGTGTTTTAGCTGCACAGTGGGTGAAACACGATCTATTTTCATACCTGAAGCGTTAGGCCAATTCACACTTTGAGAGAAATAGCAGACACTCGCAGTGCCACAGATAAACAACAATGAAGACACACAATCGAATGGCAATTTAATTGCAAGAGCCAACTGTGCAACACTTATAATAGCATGATTTATCCTGTTTGAATATCTATCTATCTATCTATCTATCTATCTATCTATCTATCTATCTATCTATCTATCTATCTGTCTGTCTGTCTGTCTGTCTGTCTGCCTATCTATCTTTCTGTTTGTCTCTCTATCTATTTTTCTATCTAGTTAGTTAATTAGAGTAAGCAATCGACAATATGGATTACAACTACCACTACATACACTTCTACCACTGATTGTCTGTCTGCATATGTGAAATCTTTAGAAGTCATACATTGGTTTGTATTTTGTGTCTAAAGTGTATGATGAAGTCTTGCTGTCTTAAGTTTTCCTATTGAACTAGAAAACCAGAGCTGATCCCCTTATTCTTTTAAACACTTACCACCAAGTTTAGATTAAAGGGCTGTTTTATCCCTTCGGGAGGCTTTGTCAGCCATGGAGGGCTGTCTCATGGAGGGAGTGTGCTTCAGCAGGATTGGTAAACTGCCTGATTCCCATTGTTCCTATTCTTGAGATAATCTCTCTTTTATGCTTTTGAAAATTGTTCTGAAATATGCTGACAGTCATGAGAGAGGCAAAAGTGTCCAGGCCACCAGGTAATGCCTTTGCATTGAGGGTTTGAAGATAATCCTCAGCTTGTGTTCTCTTCTGTAAAAAGTTAGTAAACACTCTTTTTTCCTGCTTGCTAAAATCCAAAGTCCCATGGGTAAGAATATCTTTCTGTCTCTGCTGTTAGGCTCATGGGAGCTGTGATGTTGAATTCATTGCTCCTGCGGAGAGGCATTACCACAGATAATCCCAGACTTCTAACAAAACTTGGTTCAGTAATTCCCTGTGTTTATTGTAAAGAAACTAAAAGAGGAAATGTCTGATGCATAATGAGTCTGTCTGATGAGGTTGGGGTGACATAACACCTTATGAAACAATGGCTTAGGGGTGGAAAAATATCCTAGTGTGAAGTTCAGCAATTGCATCTGGTTATTTATTTATTTGTTTGTTTGTTTTCAGGGAGCCTCTAAGCATATTTCTTTGTTCTTGTTAAATAAGATGTATTTGAAGGACCCCTACAGCTAAAACCTTGCCACCATTAACACCTTCTTTCAGACTGGCAAATACTGCAGTGTAATTATCACTCATTTGTCTATGATGTGTCATTACAATTCCAAAGTCACCATTCTAATGTGTTTTAATGGACAGGATGTAATAATGCAGACTTTAAGAAGAGTCAGAAATATTGAATGAATCACATGAATGATCAAGCAATTTGTAATTTACAGTACAAATAGGAAACTCTGAATTCTAGTTCAGGGATTTTCTTTTTTTTTTCTCAATGAAGTTTTTTTTTTTATTGATTTCCCTTATATATAACATACCAGTAAACAATAAATACATAAGACACTGTGTGTACAAAAAAAAAAAAATATTGAAATTTTAACAGAAATGACATTGTAGAGCACAACAGGACAGACAAATCATAAATCAGGCATGGATCTAATTTCAATTGTCCTTTGAAGTCACAATCTGAGTAAAATTCTCCCACATGTCAACATCTGCGTGATTTCCATTCAGTTTTGCTAACATTTTCTCATATGATACATTCTCAATCATAAATTCAGTCCACATTTTAAATGTAGGACATTGAATATCTTTCCAAAATCTGAGTATCAGTCACACTGCTGTAATTACACCTACAGTAATGAGGGAAAACTCGTTATTTTTAATCTGAGGGATCTCAGCTTTATCTCCTAAAAGGCACATCCTTACTGAAAATGGAAGGTTAGATCCCAAGCATCTTGCAAGACATTTCAACACAATTTCCCAAAAAGGTTGAATCTTTGAACATTGCCAAAGAGCATGAATGTATGTGCCAGTTTCCTGTTTACATTTCCAGCATTTATTATCCTTTATACAACCCATTCTAAAGAGACAAACTGGCGTATAATAATACCTGTGCAAAACCTTATATTGGATAAATTTACCTCTTGCTTCTTTTATGTACTTTCCACAGTATGACAAAATTCTATTCCAAGTATCCATGTCTATGTCACTATTAATGTCTTTTTGCCAAATCAATCTCAGGTTTTCACAAATCTTACCACTCATGCTTAAACTAAGTTGCTCAAATTTGGATGATTTTTGAAGAGGTCTTGGTAGTTCACAAAATTTTTCTAAAATATTTTTGTCTTGTCCCATCGAAATCTTTGCCTCCAAGCAGTTTCTTATCTGTAAATATTTCCAGAAATGATCCCGACCTTTTAAATGAAATTTTTCTTTTAAATTGTTAAAAGATAAAAACTTATCGTTACTAAATAAATCCCTCATGGTACATATTCCACCTCTAAACCACTGTCCCCAAAACAAGGGGTTTTTCCCTATTTTAACAAAAGGATTATTTCATATTGAAGAGTAGTACTGACATATGTGAGAAGTCTTACACAT
Source organism: Tor tambroides (assembly GCA_021397915.2). Classification (NCBI taxonomy): domain Eukaryota; kingdom Metazoa; phylum Chordata; class Actinopteri; order Cypriniformes; family Cyprinidae; genus Tor; species Tor tambroides. The sequence goes on from JAFVLL020026638.1 coordinate 7,771, forward strand.
TTGGTGGACAATTTTCCCAAACCTCCTTAAAATGAAGTAAAATTGGGTTGGTCATATGTGACCCTGGACCACAAAGCCAGTCATAAGTGTCAATTTTTCAAAATTGAGATTTATACATCATCTGAAAGCTGGATGAATAAGCTTTCCGTTGATGTATGGTTTGTTAGGATAGGATAATATTTGGCTGAGATACAACTATTTGAACATCTGGAATCTGAGGGTGCAAAAAAATCAAAATATTGAGAAAAAAGTTAAAAGTGGTCCAAGTTAAGTTCTTAGCAATACATATTACTAATCAGAAATTATGTTTTGATATATTTACAGTAGGAAATTTACAAAAAATCTTCATGGAACATGATCTTTACTTAATATACTAATGATTTTTGACATAAAAGAAAAATCAATAATTTTGACCCATACAATGTATTTTTGGCTATTGCTAAAAATAAACCCCAGCGACTTAAGGCTGGTTTTGTGGTCCAGGGTCACATATGGTACTGTATGTCCACCTCTGAATTTTGTGAAAAAGCCTCTATTGGCCGGAAAGGTGTAGAAATTTGACGTTCTATTAATACCCAATCTAAATCTGTATCATCTTCCCCCCAGTGTCTAGCAAGTTTAGACATTTCAAATGTTATTTTATAAAGCTCCACATTTGGTAATGCTAATCCCCCCTATCTCTGGGCAAACATAATTTATTGAAGCCAATCCTAGGTCTTTTACCTTCCCACAAAAATGTCTTAATCATAGCATTATATTGTTTATATATCTGGTGAGGCATAGTTATAGGGACCATCCCCGATATGTAATTAAACTGTGGCGCTACCATCTTTTTATTATATTAATATTTTCCCATAACGTTAAAGTTTTTTCCAACTATCTAATTTTGTTTGTATTTTCTGCAACAAAGGATCCATATTCAAATTCAATATATTCTGTAAATTAGGGCTCAAGTGGATACCTCAATATCTAATTCCTTTATGCATCCATTTGAAATTAAATCTACTAACTGAGGAAGAAAACACGTTACTGATACTGGCATAGCTTCTGACTTATGCCAGTTGATCTTATATCCTGAAAATTTAGAATAAGATTCAATCACATTAAGAAGTACAGGGAAAGAGCGTGCAGGGTCTTTAACTACTAGAAATATGTCATCGGCATATAACAGTAATTTATGTTCTCTTTCTCCTGCAAATATACCTTCAATTCTTGTTTCCTCTCTAATCATTGAAGCAAGCAGTTCCAAAAATAGTGTAAAAAGTAGTGGACTAAGGGGGCAGCCTTGACGGGTAGACCTAGAAAGATTTAAAAAAAGATGAAGTTATTCCATTAGTTATTACTGCTGCTTTAGGATTTGAATAAAGAATTTTGATCCATTTCACAAAACCTGGGCCAAAACCATATTTCTCTAAGACTGAAAAAAGAAACCCCCACTCCACCCTGTCAAAGGCTTTTTCCGCATCAAGCGATATTGCAACAATAGGGTCTAGATTAGAATGATTCATCCACAAGAGATGTAAAAGCCTCCTCAAACTGTCAGATGAAGATCTATTTTTAATAAAGCCCACCTGATCTCTATGTAAAATTTTAGATAAAATACCTTCTAATCGTAAGGCTAATAATTTTGTTGAGACTTTCTACATTTAATAAACTTATTGGACGGTAATTAGCAGGATCCCTCGGATCTTTCCGGTTTTAGTATGAGTGAAATCAAAGCTTCATTAAAATTGTCTGGTAACATATTATCCTCAAATACCTCTGAATACACCTCAGTTAATATTGGGGTCAACTCATCGACAACCTTCTTATAATATTCTACTGGGAATCCGTCAGAGCCTGGTGATTTTCCAGATTTCAAAGACATTATAATAGTTCTGATCTCTTCTTGTGTTATAGGTGCATCTTGTTCATCAGTGCTTAAAGTAGACAGTATTACCTTGGCTAGAAAATCGTTTAACTCCTTCTGACTATAAATGGACTCTGATGAATATAGTTTTGAATAGAATTGATAAAAAACTTGATAAAAAATTGCCTCGCAAGGAGTGTCCCAGCTTTTTCGCCACTCTCATAATATTTGGTCTTCAGTCGGAATAATGCATATTCTGCTTTCTTATTAAAGAATTCGTGGAGATCAAATTTTAATTGACAAAACTGTTTAAATGTCAAATCAGTAAAACCTTGCACCAGTTCCTTTTCTAAATCACTGATTTGTTTTTCTAAAAGTTTAACTTTTTCGACACTTTCTTTTTTCTTCCTACTGGCATAAGCAATACATTTTCCCCTGATATATGCTTTAGAGGCATCCCATACTGTCGCTAATCTCTGAGTTCACCCAATATTAAGTTCAAAACACATCTTTATGTCATCCTGCAATGAGTCTACAAAGACCTTATCCTCTAACATAAAAGTATTTAATCTCCACCTTCCCCTTTTGTTAAGGAAATAGGAAAGGACGTGACGTGTGGCCAAGTATGGTGACCCATACTCGGAATTTGTGCTCTGCATTTAATCCATCCAAGTGCACACACACACAGCAGTGAGAAGTGAACACACACAAACACACTGTGAACACACACCCGGAGTAGTGGGCAGCCAATGCTGCGGTGCACGGGCAGCAGTTGGAGGTTCGGTGCCTTGCTCAAGGGTCACACATTTGGTCCGTGATGCTGGCAGTCTGCCTGCACTCACTGACTCGGGAAGACAGACCCCAAAGCTTTCCCCGCCACACCGTTTGAACCACGTATCATTATACTTCGACTTACATATTTCCAGTCACAGACACAGAGATTTACTCATCACTTCCTTGTAGTTGTATATGCTCCTTTATTTATCTTTCCGCATCCGTGTGGTCAGTGAAACTCTGCTTTTTTCCCCTCCAAGTAAACTTCAATGTCGCTGGGTGAGCCAATGTATGTCGAATCTTGCGTTCCCAAAGCAACTTCTTTGCTGTGGAGAATTTTTTCCTCATCATTGCTCTCTCCCTCGAGATATCCTCGAAGATGGAAATCTTGCATTCCTCCCATTCGAAATCCTTGCTCTTTTTCGCTGCTGCCAGAACTTTCTCCCTCGTGGTATAGCGCAAAAATTTCACCAACACAACCTGGGGACGTTGATCATCGTTCGGCTTAGGTCCGAGGCTCCAATGACTCCGCTTAATCTCAAACTCCGGTCCTGTCAACGCGAGCCCCTCTGACAGGATCTTTTGTACATACTTGTTCATCTTGCAGCCTGCTTCTTTTCCCTCTTTAAGGCCGATTATTTTGATGTTATTCTTTCTGCTGCTATTTTCCAAATCTTCAGCTTTATTCCATAGTTCGTCGACAAGTTTTGCCATCCTCTCTGTGTCACCGGTCAGGCGATTCGATACATCTTCCACGTGCGAGATGCGATTCTCGGCTTCGTCGAGTCTGGCCTGTACGGAACTACTGTAATCATATATTTAAGTTCTTTAGTAGTCGCTTTAATAGTGATCACATCATTTGCTACCCTCTGCAAAGTAGCATTCATTTTACTCATTTCAGCAAAGAGATCTTTCAAGTTTGGATTTTGAATATTTGACTCTGCTGGCGGAGAGTAGTTAGCTTCCGGGCTCGTTGTTTTCAGACGTGTTTGCACCCCTCGAATTGGTTGCTTGGAAGATGTCATTTCATCATTTGTAGGTTACTTTAGGTAAAGGGTGAATTATCTATTGAAGTTTGATTAAATTTGCGAAGCAAACATATACTAAATAATCTAATTAACGGTGGGTATCAGGAGCGCTACTCTAGCGTGCTGCCATTTCCCAGCTTGACATCACGTGACTCCCTAGTTCAGGGATTTTCAAATTTTTTTCAAACCTCCAAATATGATGATCCCCTTGTAAAGTCAGCAGTATATGTTCATGTATACACTTATTTTTATAATAAATAATAATAATAATAAGAAGAAGAACATTTTTATTAATTCTATGATTTCCAACCAAAACTGCAAAGTGCAAATGTACATTATTTATGAATGAACTTTACCACAGATGCCTAGTTGCAAAGTTGTGTTGTTGAAAGGGAGGTGTAAACAAGTCTATAGTGAATGATAATGAATCGTTTAGCAGTTTTATTTAAATTGTGCAGTATTTCAATAATATTAAGGTGCTATAAGTAAATGAGCATATAGCCAACAAATTTAATTACGCATGTTTAACAGTTTGCTTTATGCAAAACAAAAATGGGTTTTTTGTGTTAGAAAAGTGCTATAGATTACAGTGATAAATATGACAATTAAATGATGAAAAAAAGAAATATAAAATATTAAAATTACAACTGTGACTTGATTTACATTCTTAATACAATTAATGATGTGTAAATGAATCGCACATAAATTTGGGCAGGGGAAATTACCCCTCAAAAGATAATTTAAAGTCATTATGGTGTTAAATGAAAAAAAACTGTGAATAAACAAAAAAGGAGCTTAAGAAATATTTTGATTCAACATATATATTACACAAACTTTTAGAACACATAAACTTTTAGTTTTTAGAAGCTGGTGTTTTTACACAGACTGTTCAAAGTTGGCATGGATGAAATCACACCGCAATTAAAATTACATAAATAATGTTATGACATCAATGGGTTTTTAGAAATACTGGATATTGACATATGTCAGTCCTCTGTCGTGTGTGTCATGTGTTCCCGCCTCTTGTTTCCTTATTTGGTTTGTTTCCTGTCCTTGTTTAATGTGATTATTAGTTAAGTCTGTTCAGCTGTGTGTTTTTCATTAGCCTGTGTATTTAAGTTCCTGCCTGTTCAGTTTCGTGTTGTCTGGTCTACTTGTTCCTGTCTGTGTCACCCCTGCCTTGTTTGAATTTATTAAAGACTGTTATTTTGAGTTTATCCTCGTCTCCGTGTTCCTTGCTCCTCGTGTGTGCACCGTGACAACATATAAGAAAAAATTATACTGTAAATATGAAATATAGTCTTAATGAGTGAGTGTTGCTGTGTGTTGATTGTTAAGGCACAACAGTTTTGCTGTGGCTTTTGTTTGGAACTATTAACTATTAACTAAAAATTAACTAAGTAATTGCACATTTTTCTGAAATTAATCGTGATTAATTGTGATCAATCCCACCTAACGTTAAGGTTTTTAAATATACTTTAAGATTGCAATCATTTCACATTCAATCTTCAAATGACACTATATTTTTAATATTCATTTAATGGTATCTTTTTTATGTCTGAAGGCAAGTATCACTGATACCAATACTGCTGATGTCTCTAGGAAATTGTTCATTTTTTCCTAATATTTAACCACTGACTACAGCCATTCAACATTACAGTATAACATTACAGAGAGCTATCAATTTTAAAATGTATTAGACTTTAAAACATAACTTCTAATTTAAGTGAACTTAAAACAATCTTATCATAAACCCATTATAATTAGTCATATTTACCTGTGCCCTTCAGCAAGTAGGAAATGTACAGAAGTTGAATAAAGTTATCAAATGCTAAATTATAAATTAAATATAGATGAATCCTTAAAACTACAAAAGTTATTGATTTCCTCTTTTTTCTTTTGTTCTTTGATTAACAGACATCACAGCAGCTGGGTTATAAGGTTATTTGGCTGCTACTACTTTAAGAGCTGCTGCTGTGACCCGGATCTGACATGCATGCTTGTAGTTTCATTCGTGCTTTAATATGAAATGATACAGGCTAATATTTTTAATGTCGTTAAACTGGAAAAAATTAATCACCTGCGTTAACACGTTAATCATTTTGGAGACATATAAGAGGCTGGGTGGGGTGCATTAAATTCAATAATTTTAACATGTTATTTTTCCGTAATTAATCACACCAAATGAACATGTTAAATTAACAACCCTAATTGAAATAAAAGAACGAACTAAAAGAACTTCTGTATTAATTTTCAGAACTGAATGTGTAAGGTCACAATACTAATGAATTGAAAGTTGGAATTTCTCAGGTGCATGTGAAGGCTTAAACTGTACTGTCCAAATTAAAGATAAAGTCTAATTGGCCAGTAAATGTTTCTAATGTGCATCAAGCAGACAGCTTCAAAGATTTGTAGATGATGCGTTGCTTTGGGCTAAAGGTATTATGTGCAACACAAGAATCTTCTTTGGATAATTAGCGAAATGACAAATATAGCTAAGAGAGAATTACAGAGAAAAATCCTTCATTTACCTTGCCTCCGTTGAATCTCACTGCCTTATTGAATGATGTTTGCAGTGTACGACTTTATATTGGTTCATAAAGTAATTAAGACAGAGAGCTATGTAGAACGGGAGGAGGTGGGGTGTCAAATACAACACTGGAGTCTCCTCACAGAACAGACTGAGTCCATTAAATGCACACATCTACTCCATTGTGAGCGATTTCCATTACCACATCCATGGATTAGAGATGCTCTGATACATCTTGCATTGAACAAACCATATCCATTAGTGAGCTTGAAAGACTTAATGGACAACACTTTATTCAGTGCATGTATTTCTTATTTTATTGTAAATGGCATCGACTGACACTGGATTATATAACCCTGTATCACTTCCAGCACACAGAAATGTTAGTCAGCAGTGACAACAAATCAGACGGAGCTGTAAGAAAAGGAAGTAGCACCACGGAGACTGTCATGCTCGCATTAGTTCCAAGCACCAACTCCAAAACATTTACAGCGGCTGGATCAATGTAGTGCTGATACAAAAGTTTCAGAGATTTATGGGCCTTGGCATAACAGCATCTACAGATGGAGAGTGAGAGCTAATGTAGAGAAGGGAGGAAGTGTCCATCTAATACAATCAGCCTCCCTGTTATTTCTGACACTATACCGCAGACTAAAAGGCTACATTAGGTGCCCCTCACCTGGTTCGGGAGTCCAGACTGTGCCAGCTTTAATCAATAGACACAGACCTGCCCACTGCTTTTGCTAGCAGACATGCATCATAAGCTTTTCTGGCAGAAAGGCTGGGCTGAAATGCAGGTTGATGAAATAGAAAAGGAAGAGAGTGTCAGGCAGAGCAGCAGCGTGGAGATAATTATAAAGGATAACAAGATTTCAGTCGAAAAGCTTGTTGTGATTTTAAAAAAAAAGGAAGAAAACATGAGTGTTTCGCTATTGTAGCCCTTCAAATTTGTTGGTAATACAATCCCACACTTAATTTAAACTCTCGTAGAATTGATAGAATTAGAATACAACACACTGTAAAAAAAAAAAAAAAAAAAAAAAAAAAATATTCGCTGACATTTACAGTAAACGTCACAGATTTTTTTTGGTAGCAATATGGTAGCAACATTTTAGGTTTTACAGACTCAACTTAAATTCACAGTAAAACCTGTATTTCAATAACTGGTATAATGTTAATATACTAACCTACTGAATTACTAATATCTGTTTTGTGCCATTGTAACACACTGACAACCACCAACAATAGGTGGTGAACATCACATGATGAATCAAAGTTCATCACAAACTAATCTAATAAGCATAAAATACATACCATTCATATAGGTTTGTTATTTTACTTTTATTTAGCAAGAATGTGTAAAGATAAAGTAAAGGCATATGTTTTGTTATAGCACTACTTCAAATAAGTGCTGTTCCTCTGAACGATGTATAGAAAAAATTATGGTTCCCACAAAAAAAAATATGAAGCAGCAACTGTAATAATAAGAAGAAATGTTTCTTGAGCACCAAATCAACATATTGGAATGATTTCTGAAGGATCATGTGACACTAAAGACTGGAGTAATGGCTGCTGAAAATTCAGATTTGCCATCACAGGAATAAATTACTGTACATTTTACAATAGCAGCCATTTTAAATTGTGGTAACACTTTAGTATAGGGACCAATTCTCATTATTAACTAGTTGCTTATTAGCATGCCTATTATTAACATATTGGCTGTTTATTAGTACTTATAAAGCACATATTCTGCTTAACCATATTCTACATCCCTGCCCAATATCTAAACTTAACAACTACCTTACTAACTATTAATAAGCAGCAAATTAGGAGTTTATTGAGGCAAAAGTCATAGTTGATGGCTTGTTAATAGCGAGAATTGGACCTTAAAATAAAGTGTGACCTAAATTGTAATAATATTACATAATATTACTGTAATATTTACTATTTTTGATCAAATATATGCAGCTTTGGTCAGCATAAGAGACTTATTTTAAAACATTTTTAAAAATATACCTAACCCAAACTTTTGAATGTTAGCATACATTGAGAAAATAATCCATTGTGAGCTGTTTTATTAATATTTTTCAAGTATTTAAAGAAATTAGGTCTTTCTCACTTCATTTGATTTGTCTTTTCACAGAGTTCACCGCAAATCATGCGGTGATTGCCTTTTCTACACGATTCATGAGAAAACACCCTGAAGGTGATATAAGGTGGCTGGTGTAGTAGTAACACTCAGGGCTGCATGGTAACCAGAGGGTTGCTGGTTTGAACCCTGCAAGATGAAAGCCGTGAGCTATCACAGCTGTGCCTTTGAGCGAGGCGCTTAACCCCATGTTACTCCAGAGGGATTTTAAATGTACTGAACTGTAAGTTGTTTTAGATAAACGTGTTGGCTTGCTTACTTACCAGACACTAGAAAGATCTAAAATATTAACAGTCATGTGACAGGCCATTCCTCATCTACAACAACACAACAACTTGTGAAGCAGGCAGTCTGTTTGCTCTGAGGAGGCATGAGAGGAATTGTCTCCCCAGAAAGTCCATTTACACAGATGCTTGTTTTCTGTAGAGCTGGATTTTAATGTTAGTGCACTTAAATTAGAATATTTTCTGTGAATTCTATTCTCCAAGATAAAACATCAGTACTACCATATTTTATTCCATCTATTGGGAATAATCATAGCATACATTCAGGTAAACGGGTCAGTATATTATAAAGATACACTTTCACAAAAAGGTTGAACTTTTAGGGCATTTTGCACAAACCTCAATTATGGGGCAGGTTGTTGCTATACAATTTCTACTATATCTGCCAAAACAATGATATATTTAACATGTTTGCTGTTTAATTAACACTTTCTATTACTGTTTCATTTTCTTTTAACACTTCAATTTTCCTGAAGACTATTAGTCTTCTTAATAGTCTTCTGAAAAGACTACAATAGTCTTCTTAATTGCAGGTTTTTATTGAGGCTACTTAGTGTGACAGTATGCCCCACTTAAAAGGTCTTAAGGTCGTCATGTCTTTAATGACTAGTACTTTTTTCCTGGGCAATAATGGTGGAGATGTTAAACACAAAAATAACCACTATAATTAGCACTGTCTCCCTTATGTAGAACATCTCATTTTTATCCTCCTCAGACTAAAATAACAGATTGTCTGCATTATGCACATCAGTGTTAATAGCGTTCATTTAACTATAAACAATTAGATGTGTTTTTAAAACCGTTTATGACTTTGTAGTTTTTATTCAGTGCTCATAATTTGCATGTAGTTTGTAGTAATCCTCTCTGGGTCACGAACAGATAATCTGTACTCATTGTTTAATCAGTCAAAATGTTTAGTATTACGACAGGTGTCCTGGCTTAGCGCCGTTCTGTGTGAACTGTCAGCTGGAAATGGGACAGTCCACCTTACCCACATCACCCAAAAACAGGGCCATTTTTTCTGATATAACTGAAAAGCTGTCATTTTGAAAAGAATTATTGAAAATGCGGCAAGCCTTACTAAAAAGTCCTCTTTGTGATTTAAACTAATATACATAAAATGCTCTTGAGCGATCATTCATTTACATTTGAGCCATTTGTGTTGGTGTCACTTGAAGTCTTGAAAACATATAATGTGGCCCAATTTACATCACACTTTAATGGACATATTATACATAGACTATTGTGCTTCTTGTTTTTCTGAGACCAAATGGTGTGTGGGTGAAGCACATTTTAGTTTGTGGGTGTTGTATTTCTCTAAAAAGCTATGAGCATCAGGAGTCCAGCAGAGTTAAGTAACTTATTTGTGCAAGGAAGTTGAACACAGTTTCCATGGAGTCTATAGCGCTTACAACTAATCTCCAAGCTTTTAGGAAGTAATTTTTATATTGGTATATCAAAATAATTTTCAGAAAGGAACATGCTATAAATGTATTATTCAGTAAGAAGATTTTGTTTCTTCCTTGCTCTTTTGAGACAGAATGTACAGTGGAAACATAAAACTTTTTAGAAGTTCCTATCAGGTCAAAAAAATATTTAAATGAAACCATAAAAATGACTTGTTCTGAAATTTAGCAACTTATTAAGTCTGTTTCAAATGTGATAAGGGCATTTTTCTAGTTACAGTAGAAACAAGACCCTTTAGTTGTACAAGGATTGCTCATAAAAATTCAGACTTTTTTGTACAAGAAAAGAATTCAAGGCAGAAAATTAAATAATACATTTTATTTAATTTAAAAATAGTCACACTTTATTTTAAGGCCCAACTCTCGCTGTTAACAAAGTATTAACTAAGACTTTTGCCTCAATAAACTGAAGTGTTACCAGTTGAAGTAGTTACCACTACTATATAGATTTAGTTATTTTTTTATTTGTTTATTTATTTTTTTATAATTTTTATTTTTGAAAAAGAAACTGCTACTTTTATTCAGCAAGGATGTATTATCTTTTTCAAAAAATGTCAGTGAAGAGATTTATAATGTTCAAATGAATTCAAATAAATGCTGTTACTTTCTGTTAATTAAAGAATTGTGAAAAAAACCCTTGCAGTTTTGAGGTTTTCACAAAAATATTAAGCAGCAAAGGTTTTTAACATTGATAATAAGAAGTAATGTTTCTTGAGTAGTAAATCAGCATATCTGAATGATATCTGAATGATCATAACACTAAAGAATGGAGTAATGGCTGGTGAAAACTGCAGCTTTGCCATCAAAGGAGTAAATTAGGAATAAAAAAAAAGATTAATTGTAACAATATTTCACAGTATTACTTTTTTCACTGCTTTTCAGATCAAATAAATGTGGACCTGGTGAACATAAGTCACTTTCAAAAACATTTAAAAAAATCTTAATGACCCCAAATTTTTGAATGTGGTGTAAATTATTTCAAGCAAACAATGAGTTTTTGAATATGTCGATTCCAGTTTAGTCATGCATAGTGGGATTATCAATAAATCAAATGATCCACTTTATAGGGTTGGGGTGGCGTTTGGGGTGATTAAAAGCAAATAGCTATAGCAATAGTTGTGATTAAGGACAATCAACATCTGAACATCAGCCAACCGTATAATTGAGCACCACATGCTCTACCTCTGGTTAGCGTCAACTAGCACTAAAACAAAAATCACATAAAACAAATGAGCCATTTGTGTGGATGAAACAATTCCCATTAGTGCTGTTAATCTGATGGGTATTAGGGCCACAAGAGGTATTTTTAAACACATTGCCAATTTGTTGATTGTTGGAGGAGTCATGATTTATTAAAAGCTTTTTCATAAACACTAGAAACACAGCTACTCCAGAGAGGGCAAACAAACAGACTGGCCATCACTTTAAAGACCTGCAATGCAGTGTATTTAAAAGTTTGAGGAGAATTATGATTTTGCAATGTGAAAATAGTAAAGTTTATCCAGAGTACAAGTCAAAGAGGTCGAGGAGCGCAATCAAGAATATACACTTCTTGTGCCTTGAGATTAATTTTTGCCACTCTCTCTTCAGAGGAAGAAAAATTACTTTCATTATATCATTTAATTCTTAATACCTGTCAACCCAAGAGAGCTGTCCCTACAAATTCAACCTGCACTTTTATTATTGAAAGCATAACAAATAGTAACATTTTTTTCATTTTCAGTCTGGTCACGTTTGTCTTGTTTATAACTTCCTCTCCGGCAAATAGGCATGGTCAAATGAATGCAAATACATCCCATTATTGTGAGTAACATGGGAGATGGGGAGCTAAGAGTGAGTGACACATAAGGTCTTGGGTTTGCTGAGAAAATATTAAACAAAATGAAACATGATGGAGTTATTTTGGAGACCTGTAAAGTAAGTTTAAATAAACATGAAAAACTAATTGTGTTTCACCTGTTCCCTTGATATAACTATGGAGAGCACCTGAAAATGAGAAGACGATATTTCGAAGAAAATTTCAACTGTTTTTGTCTGTGCAGTGATACTGAATGAGGATCAAAACAACACTGTATCCCATTCACTTATTTTATGGACAAAAAAGACCTTTTCAAAATATCTTCAAAATATATAGAAAGTCAAGCAGATTTGAAACAACATAAGGGTAAGTAAATGATGACTTCTTTGACAGGAATAAAAACAAGGCTGTGAGGGATAGAAGTACAGTCTGTTCATTGGATTGTACTAGTGTATTTATTGTATTTATTGTATGTATTGTATTGTATTTAGAAAAAAAAACTTTCAGTGTAGACAAAATCTCTATAAATCAGTTTTGAAAGTTGTGAGTTGGCAACATGATCTCTGACTTTTATACAGTGAGTTCCAGGATGTAAGTCTATTCCTCACAGCCTTGCGTTCATCTGCATTAAATTTAATATGGTGTCCAACCTGACTAAGGTCTATGGACCATTGGCCATTCATTCTCAATAACCCCCCACTAAACTGCTTTAAAAAAACGAGTGGTTTATACACTTTTTAATGTTTTATTTTGTAATATTTGCATTATTTTTGTACTACGAATTGTTTTCTTATCCAATATTTTGAGGAGCCACTGCCTTACTTGCCTCCTTGGAGGAAATGCCCCTGATATATATACAGTGCCCTCCATAAGTATTGGAACAGTAAAGACAAAATTGCTCTGTTGGCTGTGGAGTCAAGACATTTGCAAATATGATTAAAAGATGAATATGAGACAAAACTACAAAATGTTACATTTTATTATTAGCCGTTTCAACACATACATGTTTTACCAAATAAAAAGAACAGCACTTTTAGAGGTCATCCCACTCATTGATGTGAGCATAAGTATTGGGACAGCTGAACATAAGGCAGATATAAAAGATTAAAAGCTATTATTTAGTGGCAGATCCCTTGCGCACAATCACAGCAGTGAGTCTGTGACCCATAGACATCACCAGACTCTTGGTCTCATCTTTTGAAATACTTTTCCCAGCCTTTAATGCAGCCAATTTCAATTGTTGCTTGTTTTGGGGAGTTTCTGCCTTTACTCTCCTCTCCAGCTGGTGAAATTCATGTTCAATCGGATTTAAATCTGGAGATTGACTTGGGCAATCTAAGACTTTCCATTTCTTTGCCCTTATAAATTCCTTGACTGAACTGGCAGGGTGTTTTGGGTCATTGTCCTGATGCAATATGAAGCACTTCCCAATGAATCTGGTGGCATTTTCTTGAATATTGGTAGGCAAGATTTTTTTGTACCCTTCCAAATTCATTCTGCTACTGTCATCATACATTAAGTCATCAGTAAAGTTGAGAGGGCCTGTTCCAGAGGCAGCCATGCATGCCCATGCCATGACACCACCTCCACCATGCTTTACAGATGAGGCTGTATGCTTGGGATCATTTGCAGTTCCCTTTTTTCTCCACATTTTTGCTTTCCCATCACTTAGATAAAGGTTCATCTTTGTCTCATTGGTCCATAAACACAGTTCCAAAACTCTTCTGGCTCACCTTTGTGCTTTTTTGCAAACTCTAATCTTGCCTTTCTATTTTTGGTGCTGGTCAGAGGTTTGCATCTTGCTGTGTAGCATCTGTAATTCTGTGTCAAAGTCTCCTGAGGACAGTAGATTGTCAGAGCATCACGCCAGCTTTCTGGAAGTTGTTGGTGATTTTACAGACACATCTTTTAGGGTTCATTTTCACAGCTTTTATGATTTGTCTGTCATCAACTACTGTTGTTTTCTCAGCCGATCAGGTCGTTGTTGGTTGCTGGTGTCGCTGGTGGTTTCCAAACTCTTGATTTCTCCATGCCCTTTGTTTTTGCTAGAGCTCTAACTGACTTCCTCTTTTCTTTTAGCATCCAAATTGCTTGCTTTTCTCTCAAAGTCAGCTCCCTCGTCTTCATCCTGGTTTGTGTGTCATCATCGAATGCAAGATTCAGAATGCAGAAGTAATGGATATAACTGATACGACACATTCCCTGCTTTTAATATCTGAAGAATTAATGCAACAGGACACAGCTGATCACTCAGAAAGGCCTCTGAGTCAACTGTTCCAATACTTATGCTCTCATCAGATAGAGGGATGAAACTCTAAAAGTGGTGAACTTCTTATCTGGTAAAACATCTATGTGTTGAATCACCCAATAATAAAATGTGACATTCTGTAGTTTTGTCTCATATTCATCTTCTAATCATATTTGTAAATGTCTTGACTCCACAGCCAACAGAGCAATTTTGTCTTTACTGTTCCAATACTTTTGGAGGGCACTGTATATATATATATATATATATATATATATATATATATATATATATATATATATATGGAGTGGAGAAGGGATTCCAGAAGAATATTGGGGCCAATATCACTGTAGGGTGCCTTTTGGTGTCCTGTACATAAATAACTCATTTGCCATGATAACTTAACATAAAATGACTATGAAAGGGTGTGTTATATTAGGCTAAGTTTTTATATTCATAACAAAAGCATTACTTGGCTCTTTAGATACATTTTCTAGATTTTTTTTTAGTTTTGTATAAGTGGATGTGTGTTATTTTGCTATGTCCCATGCACTGCTCATTAAATTTGAATGAGAGTAGAATATAGTCAAATCATAAAATTTTAAAATTTTGTTCTCCTATTAATATTTTGTTAAATAAGAGATTACTCAATTTGAGTGTATTGACCATTTGGTAATAAAAACAATGTTTTTATTTAATAAAAAAGAAGAGTTTGTCCATGTCCCTTGAATGGTTGTCCACCCTGTCATATTGGGGAATCCGCCCCTTTAAGAAATGGCCATCCCCTTTAGTGACGTCAGGACAACAGATTTTTTGCCTCTTCATTGCAGGAATTTCAACGCCAGAGGTGAGTAAGTTGGTGACTTTTCAAATGACAAATTTTCTTTGTATAAATTTGGGGGGGGGGGGGGGGGGGGGGGGGGGGGGGGGGGTGATTGAGAATGTAATTATATTATTTATTATTATTATATTATTTTTTTCGAAGTTGGATTTTGTCACGCTTTTTGTGTTCTGCTTTATGTGTCCACCCCGTCATGTGCTGGTCCACTCTGTCATCTTGATATTTTTAAAATAATATTTTACATAATAATTCAATCATATCTATATAATCCAGTGTGTTCAATGGCTAAGTGTGGGGGCAATAACATGCAAACAAAAAACTGCATCCAAATATCACAGTCTTCTCCAAACAAGAAAAAAATACATGTGCGAATTGTATGAGTTTCTTCAAAAACACATGGTTTACATAAAATCTTTTATGTATTTATAATTTGAAGGCAAACAAATAACCCTGTTTAGGAAAGGGACATCATACCTTTCAGAAAATATAATTTGCATCTTAATATTGCAATGAAAACGTATTTAACAATAATATATGTCTATGACAGGGTGGACATATCTTATGGTTTATGTTTTGAATAATGGCCCATAATTATCTAAAAAAAATGTGTGGGAGCTCAGCTAATATATTTCTATAGTACTTAAGTGTCTATTGTTTATGACATGACATAAAGTGAATGGGAAATTAAGACCAAAATGTGCAAGTATTGTGAGGGTTGAAAGGCACTCTTTGCTGATATTGACCCATTGAAAAGTAGTGATGTTAGCAACTATTTACATATATTTATATATAATTTTGACTGCCAGTTTTAAATGAATATGCTCTTGCTTTATTTTTTGGACCTCCTTTTAATTTAATGTATCATTTATGTGAGTCATGCTGTGGGTGTTGCTGTTTTTTACCAATAAGTCTGCCAAATATATACACAAACTGTCTCAGTTTATTTCATACAAATCTTTTTGAGAAGTCTCGTTCGAACGTAACCATATTGGATGACTTTTGGTTGTGTGGCTTGGTTAGTGCTCCTACCGCTGGCATACAATGTCCATTTGCATCAGAGTGGCTAAAGCAGAAATCAAATCATTTGGCAGTCCTAATGTGTTTTGATTTTTCCATTAGCAGGCCAGTCGTTCTGGCGTTCACGCTGGCATGATCATAATTAGTGTCTCCCATTTGCATTATAGCAGTCAATTGAACTGGTAGAGCATTGATCCCATGCTGATTGGCACTACCTGCACCGCTTTACAACACTGATCTGAGTTACAAGCCAGAGTTGGTTTCTGAACCCTGACTGCATTAAATCTGCTTGTGTATGTCGCTTTCCATTTGCAGGGCTAATGTGTCCCGGCTTTGGACCAACCTCCCAACATGAGGCCCTTGATGGTGATGTGCGAATTAAGGTTGACTTCCAATCGATCAGGGCCTGGCCTGGCCCACAGCAAAGGGAGATATTCGCATGCTAGGATTATAACCCCTGCAACCCCCCGCAGCCAAACAGCTGTTGACCTCCGAACGGATGCATGAACTACTTCCTATTTCACAATACCCTGATGACTGCTCTTCAAATGATACTCTGCCTTTTTTCGACCACTCTTGATATTTTGTAGGTCATCTGCTATGGGCATAACTGTGCTTGATGCATTTGACATTTCATTTTCCTTTGAGACACACAAAAATAGAAGAATGTAGCTGGTTGGTAATCTTAATAAGAGACAATATGTACTCTGAAATTTTGGCTGGTTAACACTGACCCAATAAGTTTCATACAGTGTACCAACAATTAAAATATCTAGAATACAGACTGCACTCCTCTTCTCGACATCCCTGCCATTTGACAGTTGACTGACCTTGAAAAAATCATGACTTACCAGTGAGAGTCTGACAAAACATTCTTTGTGAATGCTGCGTTTCCAATGTTAATCTTTGAAAACAAAAAAAACAAAAAAAAAAACTACTTTTGTGTTTAGATGTTTTGCATTGTCATTTATAAATCTTGAAATTCCAGACTACAAATCTAGTCTGTCTGATTATTGCTATGGCTTTTTTTATGCAGATCTTTTATAAAAGTAAAACTCTCCAGTCTTGCTTTTTATCCCTCTCTGCCATATCCACTATTGTTGTGAATAAGCGGCAAAAGAAGCAGTGAGTCAGCATGAGTGACTGCATTGTGACATTGTTCTTAGGAATTACAGAGAGTATTGAAAGGATATTGTTTTTATGATATCATAAGGACATGAACATAAACTAACATCTGAGCACATTAAATGAACACTGATGGATACTGATAACAGCTATGACATTTGAATGTTGATGTGCAGCAAAATAATATAATCATAAATCTCCTCAGATACCCTGCAAGGCTCACTCACAGTACAGTATATTTGAATATGAGCATTGATAGATTATATAATTAGGTTATGTAAAGAAAAAGTGTTGATTATATTAAAGAAAAGTGTTGTTCTAAAGATCTCAGCTAAACGCTAAACATAAATCTATGAATGCCCTCAACGAGAAAGAAAAGTACTGAGAATTCATAAGACAGCAAACTGGAAATAAGGATTGATTGATTGATTGATTGACTGACCGACTGACTGACTGATTGAAGACTAAAAACTGTGAAGGGATTTTGCCCCCCCATCCAATTTTTGGATGACAACAGACATATTAAATTGTAGCTTTAGCAATTTCTATTGAAAAAACTATCTTACTTTATATGTATTTGTTTATGTATGCTTGTGTTAGATGCAGAATTACCATCTGGATTGGTATCCAATGTAATTTGGGATTTGTAAATTTAGGTCATTCTAAAAATCACTGTCACTCATAAATTATTACCCTTAAAACAATAAATAATGATAGCTCCAGATATTATGCTTCAACATGCCTAACTTCAGAAAATCTTGCAGCTGTTGTGGTGAAGTCTGACAGTTTTGAAAACATTTATAGCTACTACTTTTGGATAAAACGCGGGTTCTTGTTTCTTGGCAACCCGTGCATCTCTACTGTCTCCGCCCATCCCTCTCTCTCTCTCTCTCTCTCTCTCTCTCCGCTGTGCGTCAGCGCTCCATCCACCTGTGCCAAGGTAACGTGATCACGCAATTAATAGCGGGAACGCGCACTCTGTTTTAGAGTCCGCAGCGCATAGGAGGCTGGTGTAGTCTACAGTCTTTTACCTCGTGAAACTCAGGAAGTCTAAACAGCTGTTTCTTTTATAAACCACTGGATTGGGATTTGTTTGTTTTTTATTTTTTTGAACCGTCGCAAGATACCAAAAGTAACAGGTAAGCGCAAACTATCAAACCTCCAGTGTTCTTGTGGTTTGTTTACTTACGCTTCCGCTGCAGTATTTCATAACTCACCGTTAAACTTGTTTGTAAGAGACTCTGCACTGTCACAGGAGCGGTCAACAACCGTAAGTGTTTTAAACAGCACATTTACAACTTTCCGTTCACTAATGACACTTTATGAGAGCAGGTGGAAAAATGAATCAGTGCTCGTGAGCGCTGTTAAGTGTAACGGCACGTCGTGAACGCGGGAAGCACGCCCCCTTATAGCAAGTGCGCGGTCCCGTGACTTGCCCGTTAAACCTGGCTGAGTTAAAACCGTTACTCTCGACCTTGCCCACTACGAGGACACGTCAAATCACAGTTGTACTCTCTCTTTTCGCAGGGTCAGATCAGCGGAGTCCAGCATCTATGTGGCATAACAGAAGCGCTTCTGGAACGGGAAAGAACGCCTAAGTCATTTTATGGAGGCTTGTGGGACGCAACGAAACATTTCTTAAAGTGTTGACACCGAGGATATCAGTCCAGATCCCGCTTCAGTTCGGAACGTAGTCTTGTTTGGATTTCAGCCTGTTTGAAATGTGGCGTTATGTGATCGAGATAAATGTGCTATGTGTGTGATTTGGAGAGGATCTTGTGGAAGGTGTCCAGTGGGAAAGAGACTGGGTGGACTCATCTGCAACTGATCCCCGTTTTCTGAGCGCAATGGACTTGGAATGAAGACAAAACATGGATATAATCTGGGAAATATTTATTATCCTTCAAGCTAATCTCATCGTTTGCACTTCAGGTAAGACTGTGCATTATGATTCTTTTGATATTAAGAGCTTAATATTCGTTTTATAATAGCTTAAGTTGTGTTGTAACCATTAAAAAACTTGTATTATTAAATCATTTACGTAGTTTGTCCCTATTATTAAAGCAATATTATTTGTAGAAATCTAGTTTTTGATTATAGCTATAAAAAATCTCTTCTTTACAACGACCCTCGTCCTTTTATGTTAATTACTGTTCTTTTGCATTATTTCGAATAATTCAAGTACAAAATAATGTCGTTTGTTTAATATTTGCTTAAAATAGTATTTTGTTGATGGTTCGTTTGCCATCAAATACTAGCAAACTCAGTCGGGTATATCCTGTGTTATAAATGGGCCAGGCATACAGTAAGTTAAATTAAATTACATTAAAATTAAATTACGTTAAATAAGTCATAGGCTAATCATAGTTTTTCCCCCCTCCCACTGCTAGGCTAATATAAATGTGAATAGTGATTTTGGAGGTGGTCGTCACTGGACAGACCAAATGTAGAAGCAGTGGAACCCAGAATTACAGCACAGATCCGTGACTGGTCTTCTCTGTCACCATTACCAGTTACTATCACCTTGGTCAGTCTAATGCGGAGCCGAATGATCGTGTTATGTCGAATATAATTTGTTCTCTCAGACGTTATAGTGTTAAAAACCACAACAGCCACTGAAATAACTTATTGAGTGGGCAGAAGTCTGAATGACTGCCAAAAGCCGTCCAAATAAGAATCACGATTGTTATTAAATGACTAAACAAATCAAGTCCGTTCTGGTTTAACTTTAAAGCTTCTCGTGAGAGGTTTATGAAACGCGTCCAGCAGCGTCGCCCACGCGGGGACTGGACGTTGATGGCAACGCAGCGCGCAACACATCCGTCTTTCTCACGATGCGTGGGACAGGCAACGTAAACGTCCTTGATCAGTGTTTATGGGCTCTGAGAGCTTCCCTTTTTAGTAGCTTCATGTAAATGTTCACCAACATTTTGCATATGGTTACTAATATGGGAAGCCAGATTGTTAGGTTGCTTTGGAATATGAATTTTTACTAGTGGATATGTGTTTAATAAAACAGCCTTTTTGAAGTGACATTACAGATGAGCACAATTTAGTATGTGTGATTTTACTTTGTTAGATGTGAAAAATACTAGTCAGGGTTTATATTGTGTGATTCAGAACACTAATCAAGGATTAGATGATTTCCTCGTCCAGTATATTGATCTCAAAACTTCCTATAAAGCACCTTCTGTTTTTTTGCATCATCTCTAAAGATGATCTTGACATCAGATGTAATGAGCATGATGATTATGTTTAGTAGGGCCCTTATGTCTGTAAGATTAGTGCTATTTTTGTCTCCTTTTCATTGAGTCAATTTTAATGTGTAATTCAGAAAGACAGGATTTTTCTGAAATGTTATCCATTGGCAATTGATTGGATTATGAAAAGCAGGCATTGCATACAGTATCAAAGCAGAGCCACAATGAATGTGGGTTTGCTTTTTGGCATTCGGTTAACGTTGCCCAGTAGCACACAGCCCAAGTGACGTCAACGGAACAGGATGTTTCCGAGGAAGCAAGTTTTTAAAAATTTGATTAATGATTGTGATGGCAGCTTTTTTTTTTGTGAGAATAACATGCGCAATGAATCATTCAAAATAGGAGCAATAAAAATTAATGCGCATTTAAGTAAACTGGATACATTTTGCATTTTGCTTTTTTACATTGACTTTTAGATACTTCCTGTTGTAGCTATTGTAAATCAAGTTTCATTTTCAAGCACATTTCCAATTTTCCACTGCCACTACTCCTCAAATAGCAAAGGCCTCTAATGTACTTTCAACTCTGTTTTCCCCAGCAGTTTTCTTGATGACGTGTCTTTTGTCAGCAATTGCATTGTTTTATGACAGATGGAAAACACTCCATTTTGCTGTTTATTGAAGTTTTTTTTTTTAGTTTATTTTGAAGGTCAAATTTATCTCTTTGTCTTTGGAATAGAACAAGAAAGCTCTCAGTGATTTTGTTGTTTGTTGGGACAACATGTTCACAAAGATCAAAGATTCTATTTTGTCCCCACTACAGTCATAATTGGACCATAACAAGTGCCATCTTCCTTAGCTCTTTGGTTTCCAGGCATTCTTACCAGAACATCATAGATTTTAGCTGACATTTGCAGAGCATGAGCATTTGTTTAGTTATGGCAGTTAACATTTGCTTTGATGCCACTCTAGATCCAGCAGCACAGTGATCGCCTCATGAGCCCCAATTCTCAAAAAGTGAGGAGCATCCCTTTGTGTCAGTGTGCATAAATACTGCATTTTTAGATGGACTGCATTAGAAGATGCAAAATCAGTTACAGTTCGATTATTGGGACTGATTTGTGCACTTTCTGGTTCTTTATCTTGATACACTGAATGATCACCCAGTTTAGGATATACAGTGAGGTGCAAAAGTCTAATGATGATCAATTCAGATCATGTGATATATCAATAATCAAAGTTTGTGACATTGATCATGTGACACTTGCATACATCAAATGATCTTTCTGTTATTCAAACTCAAGATACTCAGAAATCATGCTTGTGAACATGATCATTAGATTCAGAAAAGACAATATAAAATGTTTTTCAATGTAACCATTTTAAACAAATTATGCTGCCATTAATAATTTCTGTGGTGGATTTTAAACCTCTTTGTATTGGTATTCTGTTGTAAGATGTAATTTAGTCATTTAGACTCTTTAATTTAGCTCTTCATTAACCTCTGACATCCTTCGGTTAAAGTCCATGGAAGTTATTTTGTAGCCAGACAGAAACTTTGCATGAGAATATTCCAAAACAGTGTGCAATGTTGCAAGTTACAGTAGAATTTCCATATCAGAGCTGCAAGGGCCCACTGTTGTCAAATTTCTCAGTCCAGTCAATCAGTTTGGTGTGCACAAAAAACATTGTGCCACCGTTATGATAAACAGACTTGATTATGTTTTTCAGGGTTGTTTGAATAGGACCAAAAAAATCTCAGTTTTGACACACCAAGAGGTTACAGTCCTGCTTTGTTGCACTGTCTTTGCTTATGAAAACACAAGAGTCTGCATTGATCCAGGTAATTGGAAGAATTTGTGTGAAAGTCTAGTCAAAAGCATCTGGACTTCTGTAAATATCTTTTTAAGATGTTTTCCACTCAGTTCACTGATAGCAGCATATACAAATGTTGTTCACTGTTGATCTTAGCAATCATTCACATACATTTCAACCCTTTTGAAAATGAGAAGTCAGTTATCAAGAACTCAATTAAACAGAGCTGAATACTGTTTCCAATTCTTTTACAGAGCACCTCTTGTTTATTGAGAGTAATGTCACCGTAAATGCCTCATATATGCACTTTCATCTATGGTGACTAATTTATCAGTTCCTAATTTGCATGGTTCTTGTTGTTGTGAGCACAATATATTAAATGAGCATGGTTTTATATAGAATATTCAAATTAATGCATAAAATTAATCATGTTTGTCTCTTGCAGAAAATGTAACTTAATAGATTCAGTTAGAGAAAATGTGATAAAAATACAGATAATAAGATAAAATCTGAGTAATGTTTCTCATTAAAATAGCCATGCTTGTAATGTTTTTAATGTCATGCGCTCTACAAAATTACTCCCACCTTCCCTGAATCCTGACAATTTTAGTGTGAATATTTCATTAGCCTGAAGAAGCATGTCATTTAATAAGGCATTTGATTCATTAATACTAGACACTAGCCATATTTTAAAAACTGAAAGGCTGAAAGCCTTCTAAATCAACCATGGGTCAGGAGCAGCTGTGTTTAGCTAGGTCTTCCCTGATGGGTGGGTGTAGCTAACACTATTGACTGTCACATGCAACGGACATAGCCATTTGTAAAAACCCAGCCATGAATCTTGTCACAAACCCACAGCAGTGAGACACCATGACATGTTTGCACTAGCTCTCAGGTGCCCCGTGGCACATCATCCACAATGTGCACCTGGCCACTCTTAGCTCAACAAGCGACGCTCGCCACAGCCTGACAGTGATCTTGGCTCTCTTAGCAAGGGAGGCCTTGCTGCTGCCATGCGTGTGACGCCGAGAAGGTGTTTTTAGTGTTTTGGCAATGCCACGGCTGAAGGCTGAAATGTTAAGCAATGATATCTATAGTACAGAGGCTTTTGCTGTGGCTGGGTGATCCTGCACGCCCACACTGGGCAACACTGTCTCAGCCGACTAATCTGATAATCCCATGCAGATGTGTCTGTGAGTGAGTTTGCATCCGTGCATGTGGACAGAGGGAGAGAAGAGCGAGAATTGCAAGACTGTCAGCATCCTCCTTACGTGATTTGGTTGTTTATCCGTTTCCCTTCCGGGATGAAGGGTTTATGTCACAGTTCAAAACGTTTAGATATTATGGAAATTGCCAAATGAATTGTTCTAAGTGAACCTGAATGCATAATACAGATGCAGATTGTGTTCTTGTTGATAAAAGTGTGTGAGTCTTTGAGGAGAATCGCTGCAAATGCTCCTGTAATACTGATAAAGTTTACATCTGCTCATAAAACTTCCATTCTCACATTTGCCTCGATGCGTTTCTCGAGGGAAGTGCTAAGTTCTTCACGTTGTTTTGCTGGTCAAGGCAGTGGGTGTGTGTTTCATACCATGCCATCTGTCATATAATTTATTTATAGTAGAATAACTTTTAAGACTGTGGTGCTGCTTGGGTCGCAGTAAGGCCATCCGAGCTAACATCCCCCTACAGTATTAAATCTTTTGTTACGGAACATTAAGGCCCCGATATACTCATTGCAAAGTTTTTTTTTTAGTTCCTTTGTTAGGGGTAAACAGAAGTTCAGAATACCTTTGCCGCTGCACGCTTTCCTCTCGATAACAAAAACAACGGTTAATAAAGCATCTGATCATAGCGATGTAGATATTATTGTACCAGCGCTGCAATTCAGCACTTCAGTCAAGTCACGTTATGTGTATTTATACAGCTGATTTCCTTAATGCAAGCAGCTTTATAGTATGAAGCATGAAAAACAGCGTCAGTGTTTTTCAATTAGAATTACAACTTTCTACCATAAAGCAGCTTTCCAGTGTATTCATGTTTTTACTCGTGGACCTCTGACTCTACAGACTGAACGGAAGAAATGAACCAGAGAAGATTTCCATGTCAAAGAAGGAGGAGCCCCAGAGCGCATCCCTTTTTTTTTTTTTTTTTTTTTGAACTCCTGAAATTAACTTCAATTTGGCCTGATTTTGTTCGAAATGACGTCACACCAAATATCCCAGAGATCTATAGCTTACTCTATACTAGTTCAGACAGCAAACAGTTCATTCATCACTTTTTTTTAATGAGCGTGACAACTGCATTAAAGGATTAGTTCACTTCTAGAATAAAAATTTCCTGATAATTTACTCACCTCCTTGTCATCCAAGATGTTCATGTCTTTCTTTCTTCAGTTGAAAAGAAATTAAGGTTTTTGAGGAAAACATTCCAGGATTTTCTCCATATAGTGGACTTCAATGGGGATCAATGGGTTGAAGGTCCAAATTGCAGTTTCAATGCAGCTTCAAAGGGCTCTTCACAATCCCGGCCGAGGAATATCTTATCTAACAAAATAATTGGTCATTTTCTAAAATAAATAAATAAATAAATAAAAATGTATATACTTTTTAACCACAAATGCTCATCTTGGACTAGCTCGACCTCACACATTACGTAGTCACGTAGTGTGTGAGTTCACATCATGTAGATCCCTTTGAAGCTGCATTGAAACTGCAATTTGGACCTTCAACCCGTTGGCTCCCATTGAAGTCCACTATATGGAGAAAAATCCTGGAATGGTTTCCTTAAAAATCTTCATTTATTTTTGACTGAAGAAAGAGAGACATGAACATCTTGGATGGCGTGGGAGAGAGAAATTATCAGGAAAATCCTTTAAAGCATGAAGAGTTTGAATGCACTTTAATCCATGGTGGCTAAATGTTGTAATTCTTGTAATGCATTCATTCATCTAGCAGTTTTAGGCATGATATATGTACATGATTGTATATACAATATTCAAGTTGATGCATTAGCTTAAATGGTTTTTGGTCCATGCAGAAAATTTTAAGTGGTCCTATTATGCTTTTTTACTTTTTCACTTTAGTTAATGTGCAATGTTGCTGTTTGAACGTAAAAAGATCTGCAGGGTTCCAAAGCTCAAAGTCCACTCCAAAGGGAGATATTCTCTTTAACAAAAAATGCTTTTCAAGAACTACAAGCAGCGGCTCATTCAGACTACTGTGCACTTCTTCCGGATATTTTGACATCACAAAGTCACTCATTTAAATAATTCCCACCCCAGAAAATACAGGATGAGGCCTGGTTGAGCTGTGCTGGAGAAGATGAAAAAGAAGAGCTGCTTTAGTAGTGTGCTGTTATGGTAAGGGGGGTGACATTTCGGGAGCAAGTGGTTCACCAATCACAATGCACTTTTGGAACAATCAACCATGTAAATCTATTCTGGTACACCCTAAAAACTAAATCAAGACTTTGTAAAAGGGCATAATAGGACTCCTTTCACTTTATAGATAAAATTAGAGAAAAAATGGTAAAGTTGATAATTAGATGTTAAAATAACCATGCTTGTAATATTTCTAATGTCATGCTCTCTATGAAATTATTCCCACCTTCCCTCAATCCTGACAATTTTAGTGTGAATTTTTAATTAGCCTGAAGTAGGGCTGGGTGATTTTTTCCAATTTTATCGATTAATTCGAATTTAATGTTTTGCCACAATTTTATTTTTTATAAATCGAGGA
>JAFVLL020026639.1:0-19208 GCA_021397915.2 Tor tambroides
TCGCGGGTTCGAGTCTCAGGTCCGGCAGGGATTGTAGGTGGGGGGAGTGAATGTCCAGCACTCTCTCCACCCTCAATACCATGACTGAGGTGAGATCCTTGAGCAAGGCACCAAACCCCCAACTGCTCCGGGTGTGTGTTCACAGTGTGTTTGTGTGTGTGTTCACTTCTCAATGCTGTGTGTGTGCACTTGGATGGGTTAAATGCAGAGCACAAATTCCGAGTATGGGTCACCATACTTGGCCACACGTCACATCCTTTCCTTTCCTAATTGTAGCACAATTTAAAGTAGGAAGGATTTAAATTTGCTGTCAATGCTTTTGCTGTTCATCAGTTGGAACAAAAAAGAAAAAATGCCTATCATCCAATTAATTAAATTTTCATATTTAATTTACTATATTATACTAAATGATTCACATTCAGAAGCAAACATGTTTTTGTGTGGGCTTTTTGATCTATACTAAAGAAGGTACATTAATACCTTTATAATAAGAGCTGTCCTCCATGTATCTAGATAAACCAAAGTCTCCCAGCTTCACACAGTCCACTGAGGACACCAGAACATTCCGTGCCGCAATGTCCCTGAAAAAAGAGAGACTTTACTTTAGAATGTGCTGAGTAGGCATCTATAAGAGCTGTTCTTTCTACCTTATTTCCATAATAAATATGCATGCAGAAGTGCTACTAGATGAGGATCTTTTCTGCAGAAACGTTCAACAGGAAATGGGCGCTGTTCATTATCAATTATGATGCCCTGGATGATGGGGAGACGTACCTGTGTACAAAACGTTTGCTCTCCAGGTATGCAAGAGCTGTGCTGAGCTGGTAAGAAAACAGGATGAGTGATGCTAAATCCAGATTGTACTTCCTAATCTGAAGAAAGGAACGCAACTGAAAAGCAAAAGAGAAGAACATTTTCATAAATATAATTAGTAACTACAGAAACAGTATTTAGTCAAGAGCTTTATGCAAATTTACAGAAAACTAAATTCATTTGAAATCAACACTGAGCACAAGATGGTGCTGTTGTATAGGTCACAGGAAACTACAGTCTATAGCAGCACTAGTAATGAGGTTCAATGGCATAGCTATGATGCTTTTCCTCCACTCATAGTCAACAACAGCACATAAGTTAAAAAAACACTGCTTAAGTGTAGTGTAAATGTTGATCCATTTTGATGCATAATGGAATGCCTAGCCTCCTGTCAATCAACCAAGAGGGTTTAAACTTCGACTGCATGGGGCTTTAAAAAAATAATGAATTGTAAGTTTTTACATACATACTTTATACATACTCAAAAATTCATGGAACATCTTAGATATCCCTGCCACATATGCTGCAACAGATAATTAAATGTCAGCTAAAATAACACAGGTAGATCATGTAAAGTTTGCACATCCAAATAGTTAATAAAGTGGTTTGACTAAATGAAATGCTTGATACTTGAAATGCATAAATAAATTTTAAAAAACAAGCTGGAGCATCTTAACTTTACGATGTTATTTACAATTATTTTTTAATAAGATCTGAATAGATAGTAGGGTCTTTGAATATTGTCTTGAGCCTTGGAGTTTAAAAAAAAAAAAAAAAAAAAAAAAAAGGTTGAGAACAACTGTTTTATGTTGACGCAGGACCCCTGCTAAAACTAAATCAGACCTTTCTTTAGCTATTTACCAGGTAACTGTTTTCCATCTGAAAGCCCTATGCATACAAAGTGTCTCAGTGGGATTGAATCATCGGAGACGTGCTATGACATACAGCCACTCATCTTTACTTCGCCTTTATGGCCGGTTTATGAGACAAGCAGTCATGATGGATTCCTCCAGCCCTAACCCAACTGCCATCTTTGTGAATAATGTGAGTTTAATGGGTTTAATATCAGGTCGCGTTTCTTTGGAGATTTAAGACGTGTACAAACCCCTCCCCCAAACCCAAATCAAACTGTTACACACAAACCAGATTGAAAAACCCACCTCTCCCAGTGTGCAAAGCTCCATGATGATCCACACTGGGTTTTCTGTAATGACGCCAATCAGCTTTACAATATGTGGGTGATCAAACTGTCGCATGGTCACTGCGGGAACATGCAGAGACAAAATCAGTCCAAAATCACTGTTATGACATTTTAGCAGCATACATAAATGCATTTGTAAGGAAAAACATACACTACTCTTCAAAAGTTTAGGGTTAGTGAGATTTTTATTCCACAACATGTTAAATTGATCAAAAGTGACAGCAAACACAAATGATTGTTATTACAAATGATTTCTATTTCAAATAAATGTTGCTCTTTTGAATTTTCTATTAATCAAAAAATTGGGGGGAAAAAATTCAACCTTTTTCAAAACTGTGGGATGTGCATCACGTGTATCTAAATCAGAAAAAATAACTGCATTTTACAGTCAAATCAAATTATCTGTGAAGGATCTAAAAGCTGTGGTAAAAAAATCATGTTCTATTGATTACTGTCTGACGACTTCTTCCCTATCACTCTCACACACATACTAGCACCTGTTCGGGTGTACAAAAGCCAACAGCTGTGCTCTTACAAACTCCACATCCTGAAAATGTTTGGAGTTTCGGCACCAACTAACCAAAACACATTCCTCTCAATTACAGTGATGGAATGCTGATGGACACAGCCATGGGAATTACGCAGATAATGCAGTGCTGTTACCGGCTGCTGGGTATCAGTGATTTGACACTCACAGGCCTCCTGGAGAAACTTCTCTCGAACACTGTCTGAGGTGCAATTCTTACACGTCTTTATTGCCACAGAAAGAGCTGGGTTCTCCTGACAGCACAAAAGAAAGAAAAAGCATTTTTGATAAAAGTTTCAGTAAACCCTTCAGATTAATACAACATTAGTCTTTTCTTAAAAGTAAAAGTCATCATCATCATATTGAGTAATTCATACGTTAGTATAGACTAAAGAAATACTTTTTTTTTGAAGAAATTAATATTTTTATTCAGTAAGGAGGCATGAAATCAAAAGTGACAGTAAAAATTTTTCATCGTTACAAAAAAAACAATTTAAAAATTTAAAAATTTGTTGCTCTTTTAAATACTGAAGAGTAATGGCTTCCATCACAGAAATAAATTACATTTGAAAATATATTAATATAGAAAACAGTTATTTTAAATTGTAATAATTTTTCACTATAATAATGTTTTACTGTATTTCTGATCAAATAAATGCAGCATTGGTGAACATAACAGACTTCTTCTGAACAGTAGTATAAATAAGTAAATTATATACAAGTTAAATAATTTGATAAAATTAATAAAAGTCATTTATACCGGACATATGTAAATCCCTTGATGGACGTCTCCAAACTGGCCCTCTCCTATACAGCGTCCCAGCTCAATTCTGTCTCTTTGGATCTCATAGTCCCTGGCTGAAAGACAAAATAAACCCAGTCAACAAACATAAAAATACCACTTCATATCTGATTATCACAGGCCACTTTCCACCAAGTACTCAGAAAAAGAAAATACACCATGCAATTCTTTAGTCCATCTGAATCGGTTTATATAAAGTATGTGTTTCAATACAGAATCCCATACATGCCATACCAACCCAATAATCAATCAAAATGCATACAAGACTCAGTAAAGAAAATATACTAATGGTTCTTCATTAAAAGGTAAATACTTCACCAGAAAATGAAAATTCTTCCGTCATTTACTTACACTCAAGTTGCTCCAAACCTGTGTGAATTTCTTTCTTCTACTGAGCACAAAAAGATAGTTTGAAGAACGTGGGAAACCAAACCGTTTCTGGTCCCCATTGACTTCCATAGCATTTTCTTCCATACTATTAAAGTCAATGGGGACCAACAACTGTTGGTTACTGTTGGTCTTCAAACTATCCTCTTTTATGTTCAACAGAAGGAGGAAATTTATACAGATTTGGAACAATATGAGTTTGAGTAAATAATGATAGAATTGTCATTTTTGGGTTAACTATCCCTTTAAGAAGAACAAATCAATAATCATTTAACAAGCCCTTTGAACATCCACATGTAAAAAGTGTTAAAGCCAGTTCAGAGCGCCTTCAGTGGAACTCGAAGGTGTCAGTTAAAATTCTGCACATGTATAAATCCAAGAAACAATTATTTCTGTTTACAACATCAGTAAATAAAGAAAGATATAAAGATTCAACCACAAGAAACACAAACAGGCAAAGCAAAAGCAATACACAGGCCCCACCGTCACACATGAAGTCTCAAGCATATGGAGGAAAGGGAATGAAAACAGCAGGAGAAACAGCTTTACCTTCATCTAGTCCATAATATTCTGTTGTGCCGATAACGAGAGAAAACAAAGTGGCAAATATAACACTGAATAACATTAAGTTCACCATTAACTAATAATTATTTCCTTTTATAAAAAGACATTTTAATTAATCAAAGCAATGTTTACAAAAACAGCAAGCCTTGTTATTAAGGCCTGGTGATTTTAACACTTATGTGTTAATTTCACAGTTTGGGGCAACTTATTTAATAATAAACAGCGTAATTTCCTTAAAAGCAATACAGCCTGTGGGGCAAATAGGCAAATAAAAAATAATATCCTGTGTAGGAATGAAATCTGTATTACAGGGGTAAAAACTTTTGTTAATTTGCTTTAAAATATTATGTATTTTAAAAAAATCAAAGGCAAATGAAATACAAATTATGTAAAATACAAATTAAACTTTTAATAATAAAACTTACAATTTTAGTGATATATCAATGTTATTTCAATAACATGAAATGCCACAACAAGAATGTTAGATAAATAAATATATGAGCAATATCTTATTTTAAGGTAGATATAAAGAAATATCTAATAAAATGCACAATTTAAATTACTGTAACTTTTTTCAATAATTTTTTTTGTTAACAACAGTGAACAAACAACACACCAAAAAAAAAGGGTCAATTACTGTAACTTAACCCTACAATTGTTTTGCTATAAAAATTGTTTTCCAAGTAAAATATGATTTTAGATTAAAAACTTACAAGAATATCAATAAAATATATTAAATAATTTGATTAAACAAGGTAAATGTTCTCCAAAACATGGCACAACAATAGTGCACATGCTTAGGCTCAAGTCTTGACTGCGACAAGACTTTCTTTCCAATAATCTACCCAAAATAACAACATGACAAAGCTAAATGTTTGTTCCATTTATAAAATGGACATTTAACCTCATATCCATTTCAGTGCTTGCTCACCACTGCACTGTGCCTTTCTCATGTGTCCTTTAAGCACATGGCACAGCGTCCATGTGCCCAGTGCCGGTCAATACATGGAATTAGCTCTATTATTACAATACAGCTTCCTCTATTCATGTCTACACTGAGCAACTGATGTTTTAGACACAAGCGCACAGAAAGGAAGAGACAAAATTGAACACCACGCTACTCTAGAGTTCAATTTCAGACCTAAACGAACAGCTAAGCAGAAAGCGACACCGACTCAAGCAGCTATAAACGTCTCAAGAGCTTCTGTGTCTGTGATGCCAAACAGCGTCTTCAAAAGTCAGGTAGATAATAGGAAGTGTGTTAGGAAAATGTGTAGAGTGATACATTTGCCTTAGAGGATGCTTTTACAATATAGAACAGCTGAACTAACTTATGAACACAAGGGTGTCGTGTAGAACCCATTTAAGACATAGTGAAATATTGAAATATTCACAGTATACAATTGCAGGTTTCCTCAACAAGTTAATATTTATGGACAACACACACAAAAGGATCTAATTTTTGCTCACCCAATCAGTTTTACAGTGATTTTAAGCCAGAGCACCATAACACTGGTCTGAGATCAGTATGAACCTGTGATACTCACTGGAAGGCATGGTGTATGTGTCCTCTTCGTCAATGATCTCAGCGTAGTCGTCTGTTTCTGAAAAGAGAAAACAGTATTTGAAGTCCAAACGTATCAGGACCAGCTAAAAACAGCCCTTCCAAAACCAGAAACACGTCTTCTCATCTCCACCACAACTCACACACTCCTTGGCGATTACACACGTCGTCTCTTCCCCATTAACGCCGCAGTGCTAAGTTTAAAAGTGTTTCGTGTCTACGTATTCTGCAGGAGCTTGAGCTGGCTTCGATCACATCCACACAGCTGTGATATCTGTGTGTGTTTAAAGAGCGAGTACATCTGGCTGAGAGGGGGAACTTTCTTTCCAAAGCATTGGTGTCACTGGGAAAAACAGATGAAGTCATGGGTAATTTGACAGCTATTGTGTCTGTCCTGTCTGGTTTTAAGGAAAAAGGTTTGTTAAATATTCTCGACGCAGCAATGCAGCAAAAGTCAACAGATTCTGACAGCTCATATTGACTGTCAGTGTAGTCCCATGAGTGGAGTGCTGTGAGCAAACACTTTCCCCTTACTGTGAGAGAAAGGGATGTGTGTTTTCAGTAGATAAAGTCTCCAACATGGCAATGCTGACTAGTTTTACCAGATCAAAACACCAAATTCCATTGTAAGCTACTGCTGCGAGAGATCACAGATACACACCTAGGTATTTTGTTTTTCTTGAGTTCACAGGACTGAAACATGGGAACTGAATGCACTCAAACTGTGCTATAAAAAAGAAAAACACTGAAGCAAGCAACTGTTCACTTTTCTTCTGAGGTGTCAGAAAATAGTTCTTCTAGCGGGAGAAACTGCAGCTCACTTTGATTTATACTTAATATTCTTTTGGTACTCATTTCTGAAAAATGAATCTTGTTTTGAGAGTGTTCAATTGCATGAAGTTCGGTTGAAGCAATATGGCTGGTAAAAATTGCTAAAAATATATATAATCCTATTAAAAGGCAATCTAAAGGACTACCATTATATTTATATTCCGTTTATACAGTTTTGGAACAGGCAATGTTAAATACCTATCACTCTGATTAATATGTGTATATATGTTGTGCTTTTGTATTTGAAAATATGTGGATATGTCTGTCTTGGCCTTTGTATAACTTCTTTACCTGTGTAATTGAATTTCTTGGATGCTTTGGAGATATATATATATATATATATATATATATATATATATATATATATATATATACACACACACATATATATATAGATATATATAGATAGATATATATATATATATATACACACACACACACACACACACACACACGTGTATGTGTGTGTATAATATATATCGATAAATAACTAAAATAATAATACAATGATTAAAATATATTAAAATAACTAATCTCTGTATTTTTCTTACTTTTGATATTCAACATACATGTTGCTTTAAAAAGTTTTTCAAAAATTTTAATTATTACATAAATGTAGTAATATGTAAGTATAAAAAAAATGTTTAAATATATTAAAATAACACATTTTTTGACAATATTCAAAATATCTAATGCTATAAAATTATTTTGGCAAAACAGCCATTATTGCAAAGTTAAAATTGTAGAAATAAGTCAAATAAGTAAATCCAGGCATGTTTTCCAACTTGCTTTTTAATTTGAATTTGATCAGTAAGATTATTTTCATAAAATAATTAACTGCAATATCTACTTATAAATATATTTTTAATACAACATTTTATTATAAGAATAAAATGCCACGTGGAGACTTTTGTGAACATTTCTAAGTGTTAGCGCAAATGAACAGTTCACCATCAGTTTTGAACTGATTCAAAGAAAAAAACTGAAATTTAATTGATATACATCTTTTATTATTTAAAGTTATTTTATCATTAAAGTTATATTCTCAAGTTACAAGATAAAGAGGGAATCTAAAACTAAAATGAGTGCCTATAGGAAACTTCAGTGTGCATTAGAATCATTGAGATATTCACATTGTTGCAGTTTATCACCAAAAAAAAAAAATCTCTGAAAATCACAAGATGTGAATATTAAATATCTTGCCCTGCTCAACTCAGCAGTAAGACATATTAAAATTGGACTTTACCATCCCCACCAATATCATCTGTGGATCCAATCAGCATGCAAAAGATTTAAAAGAGAGAGAGAGAAAGAGAAAGCAACAGATTAATGTCTTCATCAAAAGACATTACTGAGGAGAGGCAACAGAATGAAAGAGTATTTCACGGCTGTTACACAATGCAATAAAACAAAGCCCCAAACCATTATTATCAACAGACAGATTTTGAAAATTGCATTCTTATTCTGTAGGTTATACTAAAAACACATGCACTATCAAGGCAGGGACTTTCCAGTGACCTGCACTGCCACTACACTGAGCTATTTTCTATCCTCTAAACCTCCAAAAACTTTTTATAGTAGTTTTCCTTGTGGGGCCATTGACCCTTTTAATTTAGGTGACTTCAGGTTTAACCATACTTGTGGGGACATTCAGTCCCCATAATGCAAGCAAAACATGCTCTGTAAACAACAGTTTAGAAACAAAACAACAGACGTTCATTTTGACTAGAACAAC
Source organism: Tor tambroides (assembly GCA_021397915.2). NCBI lineage: Eukaryota > Metazoa > Chordata > Actinopteri > Cypriniformes > Cyprinidae > Tor > Tor tambroides. The sequence continues at coordinate 8,424 of JAFVLL020026639.1, forward strand.
TGCTGAGAATTAAGTGTAGAAAACATCAGAGGGTTACACAACATGGCTGGAATCAGTTACGGATTGAGTTCATCGTCAGTGAAAATGTGAGGTCACATCACAGTCTTACCTGAAACAGAGATGGCTTTAGCCCGGACTCCCTGCAACCGTTTCTCATGGTTTGCTGATCTGTGTGACAGAGGTTGAAGAAGATGAATCGTGTACATTTTCAATCAAACTCAATCACAGCTTGACCTTTTCCACACTGATCTGTGCTGAAGCCACTGAGCTGAGCTGGTCTGTTCCATTAGTGTCTGCACGGGGGATGACATAATAGATGGGCACTACCACAGTCACGTTAATGGGAGCTGGGCTGCAGGTCACATTAGTTGAGGGCACACTGAGAGATTCCTCATGTCTGAGCCAAAGAGGCCAAAGGAGCAAGAACAGGGCATAAAAGAGGAAATGAATCTATCTAATGAAAAACTGTTGGGAAAAGGTGCGATACCTTAGGGTCCGAGTTTTGCGACTTACTTTGGAGCCTTTGGGATAGATGGAAGAGCTCTCTCTCCTTCTGTTGACAAAGAGTGAGAAATACATTTTTGATTAAAAAAACAACCTAAAATCAAAACAGTAAAACTGTAACATTTAAGATATTGTCTATTTTAAATGAGCAAAACAGAATTTTCAGCAGCCATTACTCCATGTCACATGATCCTTCAGAAATCATTCTAATATGCTGATTCTTATTATTAATGTTGAAAAGAGATTTGCTGCTGAATATTTTTGTTGAAACCACAATACACAGTTTTTTTTCAATATTCAAAAGAACAGCATTTATTTGAAATGGAAACAAATTTATGTTGCAAAAACCAGTTGCAACATAAATGTCTTTACTGTCTCTTGATCAATTTAATGCATCCCTTGCTGAATAAAAACATTTTAAATCATAGTGACGCTAAACTTTTGAATGGTAAAGTATTTGAATTCTTCTGAGATCGTGTGAATCTATATTTGTGTCTCACCTTTCTGTACACGGACAATAAACGATGAAGAAGTTCCGTTAACAAGTCTACAGTAGCCGTCAATGAGATCAGCCATGTTCTCTGCTGTGTTCAATGTTGCAGTTGTTACCGTCAGAGGCTGGAAAATTAAGAACGCAAGATGTCCCAAACTGCACTATACCCATGTATAAAACCCACATAAAAGACAAAATGATACACTGAAAAAAGTGTGTGGAAGTTACCTCAGGTGCTCCAGCCACATTTAATTGCAGCATTCCCTTCCTATCTCGCTCCTCGAACTGGATACTCTGCACTTGTGTGAAGTTAGCGAGATGTGTTGGCTGCAAAGAAACAGATGCAGACATTAGATTCACTGCCCAACTGTCTATCAGTCCAGTCCCAGTCATTCATGGGACTGCACAGTACTTACGTTTGAGCCTTTGTCTGTCAAATAACTGATGCCCTCCTCAGGTCCGATGGCCAACTCCACTGATATCACCCAACTCGACTGTCACACACAACAGCAGACACATTCAACTCAAACACTTCATGAAACACACACAAACTGATAAATACAATGCAAATTGATTTCCCCTCACAATGATGAAGGATTACTTATGAGTACTAGTTTTAAAAAGAAATAGATAAAAATACAGTATTTGAATATATGGAGAAACTATGGAGAAAATCTATCAGCCAACAGAGGGCACTGCAGACCATTAAAGTATGATCTATCATCATTAAGACAGAAATAATAAATCAGGAGCTTTATTGCATGTAAATGACTTGTGGCTTCATTTTAATGAACTGAATTAATTAACATCTAAACTCAACTCACCCCGAGAGCGCATTTAAAACACTCCTTATCAAATCTGTATATAGGTGAAAGGATCTCAAAGAACTTGAGGATACACAGCTCGTCGTTCAGATTGGCGAACTGTTTAAAAGTCTGCTGGATCAGTTTCCGCAGGGATTTAGCCTGTAAAGACAAAATACAATGACTTGCAATTAAATTACAATATTAGTTACAAACCCTTGGTGAATTGTGAAATTTTTGGAGATAAAATACTTTCTCCTAGCCGAGTTTAGATACAACATGCCACTGATAAGATGACTTAGAAAGATTGTAAACACTGTGAAATACTGCTTTGTTTCCTCAATACTGCTAAATCAATGGCACACGTTTGAGGCGAGACTACTTGTTTGGTCTTGCCTGGTGCAAAAATTACACAGTTCATCTTTAAGGTGCAGACAACAAGAACTTTAATGCAACAAACAGGGACATTTGAACTTTTTTTTTTTTTTTTTAAATAAAAAGCATTTGTAAATTAATTCTGTAAATCAATATTTCTTCAGAGAGAAGGAATCGAGGCCTGTGAATGTTTTGATGGCACAACAAAAAGAACATAGCAAAGGAAAAAAAATCACTAAATGTTTGAATAAAACTGTCTTTGCAAAATAATTACATGTGATTTTCTCTCAATAAGGGGTCTTAATTTAAATTTAAAATGACAAACAGGTTCCTAAAAGTATTCAAACTAATCTTTAACAGTGTAAACAAGCCCTGTCAAATTATGCAAACATTACCAAAAAGTACTCATTATTCAGAGATGATAATTAGCCAATTAGAATCAGGGTCCTCTCCTTGAGAGATCTAGAATATTTGTAAATCTAAAGATTCTCAAAATAAAAACCCCAAAACTGGTCGGTAATTCTCTCTTCCCTCTTGACATGTGCTTAGGTTTCCATGGCAACCAATGAAAAGGAGGCGATTTTGGGCTGTTTTGGGGTAGAATGTAAAATGTAAAAAGGAAGAGCAGGAGAGAGTGAAAGCCACAAAATATGCAGGAAATCTCCTTTAATAAAGAACAGGGAAATCCCTCGGGAACACAAATACACAAACGCCATTTCCACTCTCAATCTCAATTCCCAAATGCATTTAAATGCGCACAGAATTAGAATTTACTCGAACAATTAATGATGCAATGAGCAGAAAAAAATAGCAACACAGAAGATTATCTCTGAAAAACTGCAAAGGTGAACTGCATAATAACTTTACATGAATTTATTTTATTAATAGAAAAAATAAAAATGTCTATTTTATTTAATTCCATTTTAATTTAAAGCCATTCATGGGTTATTTTCTTTTAAAAATTATGGCAATTTCTCTGTATAGAAATATTCACAATAAATACTATACCAAACTTTCCAAAGAATAATGCCTTATAAACAGCTAAAATAATAGCAGACGTCATGCCACAGCATACTGAAGACTGAAAGGGACTAGGTAGGTCAGGTGGAAAAGGAAACTGGCTCTCTGGCAAACTGCATTTCATTAGAACAGTTCCCTTCAGTGGCTTCCTCAGAAAGAGAAGGAAATCAGAAAGAGAAGGAAAACAGAACTGGGCCAAAACATCTCAGGGGTGTGAGACCACAGAGGAAGCCAGGCAGGTAATAACATTGATTTTGCCTGAACAATAGCATTTTCTCACATCCAATAAATCAAGACAACCACCGTTTTGAAGAAGTCATCGCAGGAGCATCAGAAATTACCTTCACTGAGTCTAATAAACTCTTTGGAAAGAATCTCCGCAGACCAACGTCCTTCCTGCAGAGAGAAAAAGCAGAAAGACGCTGAGTTCAGTCTTTAAAGAAAGCTAAACACAGGATTTTAGGGTAAAAGCACAAGAAAAGAGACAGCAATTTGTTTGCTGCTGAGCCATTATTACAGATTATTGTCTCTGTAAAGCAACACTACAGTAATGGAGACCCTGCAACACTGCAGGAGATACGCAAAGATCAATTATACTCTACTAAAAATAGATCAGACAGGTTTCAGAGGGCCATGCAACACGGACTAGTTATTCTGACCCATATACACACAATTTGAAAGAAAAAGAGAGGGAGAGAAATCCTCTAATGGTTCAAAGAACTACAGTACTCCTTTCAGTCTAGTATGAGCTTGGTTTGAAGTACACTAACAGCATTACATCATAAGTGAACACTGCAGTAATATAAGAATGAGAACAGATTAGAATATAACTTTGAATATAATGTCCCGGCACAATGCAAAAATGTTAATCCAAGTTTCTGTCATGACAGTGACAACACATTTTTTGTGGTGTCATGCAAAGTTTCCCTATGGAAATCTCACAACTGCAGCCTTCTTTATTGTGACTTTACATTTCACAAATTTCAACTTTATTTCTCACAAAACAATGCAAAGTTTCTTTTTTAACTTTCTCATAACCACTTTTTTTATTCAGAGGTGAAAAAACATCAAAACTGGACCAAAATCCCTCAAGTTAAATAAAAAGGAATGCTGCGTGAAGAGACATACAATTCATGTAAATGTGGACAAAGTGTGAGAACACGACACCAATGATCCAAGCAAAGACAGCATTACTTACTCTAATAATTCATAATTTGATTTTTTATCCAGGGCGTTTCCACGCATGTCCCTGAAAAACCGCCTGTAACAGAGAAGAGGAAAATGATTTGTCTGAATTTAATCTTTAGTTGTTAAACATCATGGGAAAACATTTACTTATTCATACTACTGCTGAAAAGTTTGAGGTGGGTAAGATTTTCTAATCTTAGTTGTGCTACTTAATATTTTTGTAGAAAATGCAATATGTTTTTTCAAGATTCTTTGATGAATTACTGACCCCAAACTTTTGAACGGTACTGTGTATCACACATACCTGATTTCAAGGCAGCCTAGTTTAAGTGCTATGTCTTGATCAACCTGATCGGCAATCTCCATCATATAATCGCTCTTCACCTAGGCATACAGAGATATATATTAGGCTATACAAGGTAAAGGCACAACACAATACTGACCACTTCACTTCTCTGGCACAGACCGATACTGCATGTCAAATAAAAAAAAAATTAATATGACCTGATCTTTCAATTTACAACAAACACAATAATACAGAGCTAATTTGTTAGTCAAGAAAAAAATAATAAAGTTTGATGTAGTCTAATGTTCTTTCATCACAATTCATTTAAATCAAATCATCTTGTTATTCGTAATGGGTTTTTTTTTGAGATCACCACAAATGGACCGGGTGGAACTGGGTTCCTTGACTTTCATGTGACGATACCATAGAACAGGAACATTAACTTATTACAGGGCCAGTCACCTGTCAGTTAAGTGTTTTACAATGTTTGTGAGCTTATGGTTTGATCTTTGTAACCTGGCAGGGATCAAACCAGTTGCAGACCCTGAGCCTTGAACTCTAAACCACCTTTCAGTTTCTTTTATTGCACTGTGTGGGTGAATATCATGAAAATGGGTCATATTTCACCCCAAAATAATATTAATAATAAAAAATAAATTAAATACACAATATAAAATAAAAAAATACAAGTTTGCATGGGGAAAAAAAGAAACCTATGGTAGGGCTGTTATTTTATTTAATTTTATTTGCATAATTTGTGACATTATTATGATTCTAATTTTTTGCTGAAAACATTTGACATTAAGATCTGCAAAAATTAAAGCAGTACAACAAAGACCACCATGACTTTACTATCTGAACTGAAAACTAGAGAGTGAGAATGCTAATTTTTCATGGAAATAATATCAAATTTAAAACATTGTATTGGTGCTACAATATAGGTTTCATTGTCCAAATATAATAATAAAGTAAAACTAAGTATAATTTATAGCTTCTTTTGATTTTTGGGGTGAAATATGCCCCAGGCGTATTCTTGACAGGTTTCGTGCGACTCAGCCGTGCAGTGTTGGCAGAGAGGAGGAAGAGTCTATACAGAGAGACGTTAGCAAAAGGTTTGGCAGCAGTACACAGGCTACCAGATTAAACTATTCATCACCTGATGATAAAAGTAGTTGAGAGTTGGCTGGTCCTCAGTAAACTGGTTTAAAAATCCTTTAGGCAAGTATCGAATCCGTAGCTCATATCTGTAGAGAGAAGAGAAATGATCTAATAAAAGACACACTCCACATGCTGTCCTGCAGAATCTCTGAATAAATCTCAAAATCATCACATAGGAATATCAATCACAATTGATCATCCATGATTAGCAGCTGTCGTACAGCCTGATCAATCACAACAAAAGCTATAGAAAATGAAGCCCCTCAGGTTGAACACCTTCGCTGTGTGTTTTGAATCTTTAACAACAATGATGGTTCAGATTATGGCACTGTTTACTCATCTTCCCTTTCATATGTGACTGATTAGAGATGCCGGTGAGACAAGACCTTCTAAAGTCTGCCAGACAACACAATTACGGTAGTATTAGTGGCTGCTCTCAGCAGCTGTCTGTCTGGGAGGTAAAAATCACACCCCATTCTCTCACAGCTGGTTCACTGTCTGCTCTCAATTACGCTAAATTAGTTTTACACATCCCTCTACCTGAGCAGGAGCCAGAATGCTGTGGCACCTGCCTCACATGTTCAAAACAATGTTTTCTAAATTGGCTAGGGATGATGTACCTGGAACTTGCTGCCATCTGCCTCAAACATAATGCACAGAACATGAAGACAAACTCCGTTTCAGATTTTAAAATGCTTTGTGGAAAAGTCCTCTATCCATAATATTGCTTTTTCTAGTGGAAAAGTCATGTTGTCTGAATCAGGAGAGAAATATGCACAGATCAAACATCGTTGACAAGCAAAAACAGTCCAAAACAGTTCTAAACAAAATGTCTGTGGATTCTGATGTGAGAGGACAACAAAACTTTTTCACCAGAAGAAGTGTTATTATGGATTACGGACTGGTATTTTGGCCAGCAGAGATGATTTAAAATTAAAACGAATTAATAATGGATTTGTTTCTTAGAAACACATAGTTTCTCACTTCACAAAATGTTATTTGATGGACTAGTCTGGACTCTCATTCTGACGGCACCCATTCACTGCAGAGGATCCACTGGTGAGCAAGTGATGTAATGCTAAATTTCTCCAAATCTGTTCTGAAGTAGCAAACTACATCTTCGAGTTGTTGGTTCACTCTATAGCATTTGACTTGACAAAAATCGAAGTAGTGCAAAAATAGAAATCTGACGTTATAACAATGTTGTGTTTTTGCTTCAGCTTCAATATCCATAAAATTGTAGAAATGCTGTCCGTCCATGATCAGGCCCATTAAAATATAACCAGTAAAAATGATGAACAAACACTGTTCTACATATACTAGCACAGATTCCAATCAATAAATAGAAGTATTATTAAAATAGAACCAGTTTGGATTCTGGTTTAAATCAGTTTATTAGTTTTACTGTACTTTAGGCTATGCTGAATAATAACATTATTCCATGTGGGAAACATGATCATAGACAAAGAAAAACAAGCGGTAGCCTGCAGTTAAATCCTATGCATTTCTGCATAAACCAAAGAGGAGGAATTTAACCTGCTGATCTGCATTTGCAGAGGGTAAAACGTCTTTCTTTAAAGCAAATGCTGCATGTATTATGAGGGTTCTGTTTTTCATTATGAAGACATGCTTGAGGGCAAACAGAATCAAGCTCATCCTCTGAACCGCCGACTTCCCCGTAAACGCATAAAAAGCCCATTCATTCATAATGAACGGTTGAAGAAAGAAGACGGGTGAAACAAGCCCCCGGCTGCGTGAATGGAATATAAACAATAGAGAAATTAAGCACGGACTGCTTTATTTAGCTTCATTAAGATAAAACTCACTATGACGAGCCACATTCATTCTGAAGCTCCACCCACTGGGTCAATCTCATCGTGATGCAGAATTATTCACCCCCACTGTATGAATTATACATAAGCCATTATGTCATCCTTTCATCCTCTAAAGATGAAGAGCACATTCAGTCCCATAATGCTTTACAACAGAACGATCTGCAGTGTCACCCTCATAAAACAGGCATGACCCAGATATAACATGGCACGTACTGGATATAAAGACTCTGGAACAGGACTCCTGTTTAAATCAGTTAAACAAAGGAAAGTTTGCATAATTTAACACTTTTCTGAACGGTTTTAGGCTCAAATCACCATCGTTTCTTTCAATAGACCACCAGTGACAATAGGGAACACCAGACAAAGAAAATAATATAACAGATAATAATGTACCACAGCACCATGAGTGGTCTCAGATGTCAAAGATGTGCTATTTCAGAGATGTGAGAGGTGTTTTGATTGTATTGCAGACAGAAACATCAAGCAGGAGGGGGAACGATGACAGAAATAAGTGGTGACAAACTTTACTAAGCACCTGTACGGCCACACAGACATGCCAGAATCAAATGCATAGTTACTTTCCTCTACAAAAAGCTCACAGTTCTGATTTCTGATTTCACATGGACTGTTTTACTGATGTCCTTACTACGTTTCTGGACCTAGGAACATTACAGTTGCGTTGCTGTCTATGGAAGGTGAGAAAGCTCTCGGAATTCATCAAAAATATCTTAATTTGTGTTCCGAAGATGAACGAAGGTCTTACGGGTTTGGAACGACATGACGGTGAGTAATTAATGACAGAATTTTCATTTTTGGGTGAACTATCCGTTTAAGAGGAATGAATTACATCTTAAATATATTAAAATATAATTATTTGATATTGGAATAATATTTCACAATAGTACTGTTTTTACTTAATAAATGATCAAATAAATGCAGCCTTGGTGAGCACAACAGATTTTCTTCAAAATGATCTAAAAAAACGTACTACCCCAAATTTTTTTTTAATTATAAATTTTACATTTTTACTGAACAATCTCCCTGTTTGCCAATGGCTGAAAAACAGTCAGACCAACCCTGTACTGTTTGTTTATTAACTGACAAATAAACAGATAATAAATTAACAAACTATTAACCGTAACAATGGTTTTATGCTTATGATATGAGCATTAAAACAGTGACTCACCTCCAGTCGTCCTGGGGATGGCTGTGCTCGTACCTCTCCCTCACGTGAGACACGCCCATGTCGGGGTGGAGCCAATAAACTTCACCTGTTCTCAGGTGGCTCAGGCGCAGACCAAAGCAGGACACACACCTCACCTTATGGATGTCCACGATCTTCTGTATAATGCCCTGAAAAACACACACAAGCATTTGACGGCAACATATAGTACTCTATAAAATATTTAAATCAGGACACATCTCAGAGTAAATGTCAGAGAATATTTTGAAGAAAATATGTTCAAAGCCAGAAGAGTTTAAGGCTAATCTTTCTTTGATTAATGTGTCATGTTATGGGTCAGTAAGTTCTGTGGTTCAAATCAATTTAAGACAGCGATGGCAAGAGAGGAGATGGATGAGACCAAGAGAGAGCAGGACGTTCAAGAGTCTGTTGAGGCATAATATATGATGTCTAACAGGATGGAAAAACTGTTATTTAATTTATTATGCAAATTGCAAAATGCATGAGCCATCAGGCAAGAACTGATAAGCCACATTAGTGTGTGATGGATAACACGTCATGGCCGTTATCTTTTGTATCTCTTCACAGACATCACAGACTACTAATATAACATGTCTAAAAAATAAATAATATTTAAAAAAAAAAAAAGAGAAAACCTGGCTTAATCATAGGGCTTTATCACACAAAAACCACCTGCATTAATTTCATCTTCGACGTCAATTCAATCTATTTCATTTATTGAAGTACTGTGAGTTAATGTGACGTTTCTGTGGCAGCAGTCTGTTTAGTTTGGGCCAGGTTTGGATGGGGTTCAGACCTGATAAGACTGATAAGCATTAGATGTAAACCTGCATAAAACAGCAGAGAACTGGGACAATGGCAACCATGTAAAGGATGAAAGCGGGACAACGTGCTTTGAAGTCGCACGGCTACTTGGCTTCAAAAAACAACCTCATTAAATAATTTAGAGTAGCATGCCATTGTCTGAGGGGGTTTTTACCACGAGTGTTCTAGGCCACTGCAAGTTGCATTCTGAATAATGTTGAAAAGCCTGGAGCTCAGAGGAAATATCCTCTTTAGTCCTGCATAGGAATGTTTGTGGTGTAACTGTCAGACTAATGTTGTACTAAAGTGGAATCATAGAATCCAGTCATAAAAACGGAAGTTACTGTATAACGCGGAATGTGACGGAATTTGCCAAATTTTGGACGATTAAATCAAAAGCAGGTCAGTACACTTATATCAGAACGTGATATGGACTAGTGTCTGTGAATATTAAGCCACAAAAATACTATTTCAATATGAATCCTGCATATTCTGCATGCCCCTGTGTGAATGAATGGCATAGACACGCAGTTTCGTTTACTACTCACATACTGAAGCGCACGCAACGCTCGCGATGTTTCCAGCCAATATGAGTACATGAAAACATAAACAATGTCTAGAACTGCTCTGAGAGTCACTTCATAAGCATTTTACCATTTCTTTTGAAAAAAACTATTGTCCAATCGAAACTTAAAGGTCTTCAAAGTAACCCGTTAAAATAGAAGTCCGGTTTAACTTGAAGAAACTGTGACAGAAATATATTATTAATGTAATGATAGTATTACTACTAATAATAAAATTACTATTGAAACATTATTTTTAAGGAATCTTTACCATGTAAAGTTAGTGAACAGGAAGAACTCCAAACACGGGATATCTGAGCGGGAACAAAAGGAATGTCTTTGTGTTTAAACTGTGATCGTAAACTAATAAATGGCTAGCACCTCACTCAAATCGTTGGAACAGCATCCTGTCCTGTTCTCTCTCACATCTCGTGAGATCCATAAAACAAGGATAAATTTGAGGAAAAGGACATCTGGCGACCTTTGAAGGACTCTCCCTGAATCCCCTGACTGCTTTTTAACCATAATTCAATGATGGTATCAACAAGAAAA
>JAFVLL020026641.1:0-41694 GCA_021397915.2 Tor tambroides
ATTCTGTAAAGAGTCCACTGAAGGAGAGCGTAGTGATGAACCCAAGTGCAGTTTATTGACAAACATGAAATCCAAAATCCAAACAAAGACTTGACTTGAACAGACTTGAGTTGAACAGACTAGACATGAACAGACTTGACTTGGCATGAAACAGACTAGACTCACCGACAGCAGGTTACAACATTAATACACGACAAGGATCAATGGCAAAAACATGGCTACTTATAACAAACAATCAGGGTCACATGACATGAACAAACCAATGGGAAACAAGACACATGACTAGGACAACCAATCAGAACATGACACATTGAACAAGGGAACCAATAGCAAAGAGACATGAGGGCAAGGGAAGCATGAAACAAACAGGAACCATAACTAAACTTCAAAATAAAAGACATGAAAACAAGAACATGAAACAAAACCCAAAACAGACCTTACAAGTTTATTAGACTCTGTTTAGCTTACCATGATGCATAAACATAATGTTAATAATTATAAAGTCTGGACCTAGGAAAAGGGTAAAACAGTACATTTTATACAGGCATTGCTAGCAAAGTATAGGGGTAAAATCATAACTCTCTATAACAGAAACATTAAAAGCTTGACTAAATTTGTTAGTTTTGATAAAAATCAACCCCTGAGGCATAAACGTGCCTGTTGTACATAATAATGATTATAAATTTATTCAGATAGGCAGCTAAAATCTATTTTATGTTTGTTGGTTTTTTGCATATCCAACTGAAAACACACACACACACACACACACACACACACACACACACACACAGAAACAGACAGACACATGAAATATGAATAAAAATTCAGAATTTTGAATGTGACATGACTGTAACATTACTCACAGCTCAATAGTGTCTAGCAGTGTCTGAATTCACTTACAGTATTTACGCTGTACTGCTTTAAGTGAGCAGTTATAAATATAGTAATGCCTCATGTTGTTCAGTGCACCTTAAAGTCAACATCACAGTAAGTTGTTGCAATGGACGTCATGAGCTTTTTCTGCCCTCTTTTCCCACACTGACCACTGCTTTCAGCTGTTGTATGAGAAAGTCTCTTGGCGTCACACATTATTATAGCAACCAAAAGATATACTGTATATTGACCATGCTGTCTGAACAAATGGATCAGATTTAATTACTCAAGAAATCTAGGATTTATGTGCATTGTGAACTAAATTATATTCTTATTCTCAAATGCAAAAGCATTGCAAAAAGCATGCTTTTGTATATGATGCACTGCATGCAAAATTGCATGAAATAATTCTAATACTTAAGAAATTCCAACCTCGTTGGAAATTAATTGGACCTCATTGGAGATTCCAAGTGAAAAGAACACTAGAGGCAGTAAAACAACAACAACTTTTATTCCTTTTCACACAAATTATGATTATGGGGCAGATTACAATGTAGTAAACTTGCTTTGTAGCTCACCTGGTAAAAGTCACAATACTCCACAAAAGAGCTCAAAGCCTCATATAAAGAAGCTAAAATGGCTAAAAGCTCATGTTTGCTTTTGTTAACACTACCGGTTAGGTTTAGTGTAGGTGGTATGTTATTTTTCAAAATGGACAGTTTGCTTTGAAACTGCAGTGACACAAATTACAAGCAACACATTATCATTTTGCAACCATTTTGTACTCTTTTTTTTTTTTTTTTTTTTCCACATGACACTCTACTGTTTAATGAAGAACAAAATTATATCACTTATAGTGCCTCCTGTGGACGTGTCATCTGGAAAGTGCAGCGAAAATGTAGCCAGAACAATGTTTTTTTTTGTTTTTTTTTGGTTTTGCAGAAATGCAAGCAGATATAAAATATTTCCAACAAGCCTGGGTTGCGAAGTTCACAGGTGTCAGCCTAATAACTAATCCATTACACTCAGAGTAAAATGCATAATGGAAAAAGAAGCACTTAAAAGAACTCACTCGAGACTAGAACCGACCTCTTCCGCCCAACACCTATAAACACGCTGACAGTCAATTCAAGAGTGAAACTCAGCATGTAGCATGTCTCAAAAACCCTTTCTTCTTTATGTCACTCTTATATTCAAATGCATGTGTTTACAATATTTGCTTTGGAAGAATGCACTAACTAATAAATTGGAAAATCACAACATTTCCTGTATCCTGCATCTTGTATTGTCAGGTGCAAGCGGCATATTTATTTATTTTTTTTAAGCAGTTCTCACTGCTGGAGTTTTCTGTTTGCAAAACCGATCAATTCAGAATGAATCAGAGAAAGAAGCAAGCCAATATTTTGCAGCAGAGCTTTTGGGGCATCAGTGTGTTCCGGTGCCTGTCGTATTATATAATCCATCCTCAGACTGCAGTTCACACATGCACGCAAATGAAAAGAGTGTTTGGCACATGCCGCCAGTAGCTCTATTGCTGATGACTAACTCGGCTGGTATGTTATTGATGTGCCCGCATTATTTACTCTAACTAAAACCGTCTCTTGGAGAAATACTGTCTTCTGTCATGGTGAATTAACTTCATATTATATCTGATACTCAATTTTATGGTGACACCAATGAAATAAGAGAAATTATAAAACAAACATGAAGCCTGAACCACTATGCATTCGCCCTCCGCAACCAATTGACTATGCCCTTGCTTTCTGATTAGAAACAGGCTCTTACAACAGAAAAAGGAGTTATAGTGTTTGTGTGCATGTGTTTTTTTTATGACAGAACAGAGTTAACTCTTGAAATTCAGCTTATTTTTTTAAATAAGAGCAAGCATGCCATTTTACTGTGAATGTGCGAGGCTTCCGCTATCAGCCGCTTCCAGTCATTTTAGCTGTACAAAAACAGACTGTTAGGTTGCTTGATACCGCAAACTGGTATTTGTTATTGTCTTATATTATTTTATTTTATTCTCATAATCACAAACATACTGGTTTGTAGCTCAAATAATGCACATTGTTATTCTAGTTATTTACCTTAATTCAGTGGTGAATTAATTGGAAGTTCACACATTCATGGGGAATAACTTGCTTCTGTCTTGAAGAATTAGGCGGGTATCAGACATTTTTTATCCTTGATATTATTTTTAATATCTGTAATTAGGGCCTGAGCACCGATGGTATGAGGACCCTGTTGGAATTGCTCCGTTTATTATTATTCTTCCGCTGCTTCTTCTTCTTCTCCAAAGTTAATCGCATTTTTGAGGGCTTAAACATGCTCCAAAACTCATGAAACTTTGCACACGGGTCAGAACTGCTGAAAATTTACATCTGATATGGGTTTTAGAAGTGGATGTGGCAAAATGGCTCGATAGCGCCACCTATAAAATTTCAAAAGAGCGCGCCTCGAGCTACGTTTTACGTACATGCACGAAAATCGGTACACACGTGTAACACCCCATTACCTACAAAAAAGTCTCTTGGCACAAAATCCAAAACCCAACAGGAAGTACGTTATTTTGAATTTCCTGTAAGATTTTTGTGCAGTTTTTGCAATTTCCATGCCTCGTACTTTGACGAACTCCTCCTACAGTTTTTATCGGATCGTCTTCAAATTTGCTGAGTGTAATCATAAAGCGTTTGTGATGTTAAATTGCAAAGATCTCGAGTTTTCGTCAAGGGGCGTGTCCCTGGCGGCCTGGCAAAGTTTGATGTTTCGCCATGAAACAGGAAGTTGCTGTAACTCAGGCAAGCAATGTCCGATCTGCCCCAAACTTCACACGTTTCATAGGAGTTCAGTCCTAGACATGCATATCCTGCTCATATTCAGTTATAATCATGGCATACCTACCCAGCAACAGGAAGTAACATATTTAACTGTTATGGACTCCCTAGCAACATATTAAAGCGTCAGCAAGTGTTAAATAGGCTGGCAGCATGCTAGAAACTTACTAAAACATGCCAGCAACTTGCCCAGCTAAGTGCTAAAGCATGTTATTGATGCAGTGAAACAGGAGGTGCTGTAACTCAGGCATGCAGTGTCAGTCCGCTCCAAATTTAACAAGTTTGATAAGAGTCTGGCTTTTTCATTTATATCTATATACTCATGTTGGTTATAGTCATAGCATACCTGCTGGCAACAGGAAGTGACATGTTTAACACTGTAATGAGCATATTAAAAAGTGTCAACAAATGTTAAATAGGCTGTGACATGCTACAAACATACTAAAACATACTACAACGCTTACTCAGCTAGAGTCTTTAAACGCTATTAATCTGGTAAACAGCAAGTTGCTGTAACTCAGGCATGCAGTGTTCAATCTGCCCCAAATTTGACAAGTTTGATGAAAGTCCTGTCCTGAACACTTCTACATGCCAAAATTCAGTTATAATTATAGCGCCACCTACTGTCAATAGGAAGTGACATGTTTAACACTCTGATGCACTATTAACAACACGACAAAATATGACATTGTGTGCTAAACATGTTGAAACATGCTCAGATATGCTAGCAACACTTACTAAGTGCTAAAAGGCATCTTATTAATGCCATCAAACAAGTTGTTGTTACTCATGCATACAATGTCCAATCTGCCTCAAACACATGTTTGATGAGAGTCCTATCCTGAACACATCTACTGTATCATATTCAGTTATAGTTATAGCGCCACACCTACTGGCAACCGAGAGTGACATGTTTAGCTATGATGCACTATTGGCAACACAGTAAAATATGACATTGTGCTAAACATGCTAGAACTATGCTCAAACGTACTAGCAACACTTACTAGGAAACTAAAGCATGCTATTAATATGAAACAGGAAGTTGATGTAACTCATGCATACAATGCCCAATCTGCCCCAAACTTCTGCGTTTTATAAGAGTCCTGGCCCTGAACACATCTAAAGAGTCAATATTCAGTTATAATTATGGCATACCTGCTGGCAACGAAATGACTTGTTTACACTAACTTAAACATGCAATGTCGATCTGCCCCCATTCACCGCGTTTTATAAGAGTCCTGGCCTGAACACATCTAAAGGCCAATATTCAGTTATAATTATAGCGCCACCTGCTGGCAACAGGAAATTACTTGTTTCACACTAACGTAAACATGCAATGTCTGATGTGCCCTAAACTTCACATGTTTGATAACAGTCCTGGCCTAAACACATTTACATGCCAATATTTCAGTTATAGTCATACCGCCACCTGCTGGCAACAGGAAATTACTTGTTTTACATTAACTGAAACATGCAATGTCCGATCTTCCCCAAACTTCACATGTTTGGTAGGAGTCCCTGGCCTGAAGACATTCACATGCCAATGATTCAGGTATAATCCTTGGCATCACCTGTGGCAGCAGGGGGTGGCACATGTAAGTAGCTTTAGGCATATTCCTCCTATATTTACCACTTTAAAAGCACATTGCCCACTGTTCCCTGTTTTCCTATGGCCACGTGATGGTGGTGAGCCCAGGTGCGAGGGCCCTTTCATCGCTGCTTGCAGCTTTAATTATAGTTATATTTTATTCTAACCAAATTTCTTAAAGGGATAGTTTACCCCCCCCCCCAAAAAAAAATAAAAATAAAATAATAATAATAATAATTCTGTGATTAATTACTCAACCTCACGTTGTTTCAGACCTGTAAGACCTTCATTATCTTCAGAACACAAATTAAGATATGTTTGATGAAATCCGAGAGCTTTCTGACCCTCCATAGACAGCAAGGGTCCTACCACATTCAAGGTCCCGAAAGGTATCAAGAACATCAACAGTCCATGTGACATCAGTGGTTCAAATGTAATTTTATGAAGGAACGAGAATACTTTTTGTGCACAAAAGATAGGACCCTTGCTGTCTATGGAGGGTCTGAGAGCTCTCGGATTTCATCAAAAATGTCTTAATTTGTGTTCTGAAGACGAACGAAGGTGTTTGGAACAACACAAGGTTGAGTAATTAATCACAGAATTTTTTTTTTTTTTTGGTTCTTTTAAACATGCTGTGGTCCAGCCTCTAATTAAAAATATTAATTTGGACTCTACAGTGTATTGCAATTATAGACCTGTTCAGCTTTGCTTTTCTCTCAAAAGTATTTGGAAAGCTGTTCAGTCGGAATGCAGTCTTTCTTGGTCCATTCTCTTTGAAGTATTTCAGTCTGGATTTAGGGAGCATCACAGTACAGAATCACCATGTATTAAGGTTCTTAATGATGTTTTTGTTAGCTGTGGACTCTGGTAATGCTGCAGTTCTGGTGTTACTTGACCTTAGTGCAGCATTTGATACCATAGACCATAATTCTTAGCAAGCGGCGATTGGTAGGGTTTCAAGGTATTGTTTTAAAATGGTTTAAGTCTTATTTAACAAATAGAAGTTTTCAGTTGCCTTGGGTGAATTTACATCATCTTCGGCTCCTCTTACATGTGGGATTCCCCAAGGATCCATTTTGGGTCCTATTTTGTTCTCATTATATATGCTTCCAATTGGGTCTATTTTTAAAAAAACATGGCATATCATTTCACTGCTACGCTGACGACACACAAATATATATGCCAGTAAAGAAGGAAAGTAGCTCACTAGGGCTTCTTCTTGCTTGTTTAAATGACCTGAAAACTTGGTTAGATGAGAATTTTTTGCATATGAATGAATCTAAAACAGAGATCATTGTGTTTGCACCCCCAAATACATATGGGTCCCTTAAGTTTGATTTAGGCCCTCTATCTATTCATGGTAAATCGATGGTAAAAAATTTAGGGGTACTTTTTGATGAGTCATTAAAATTTGACAAACAGATTAATGCTGTTGTCAGATCAGGGTTTTTTTCAATTAAGAACACTGAAAAAGTTCAAGCCGTTTTTATTGTTTTATGATTTCGAGAGAGTGATGCATGCATTTGTGTCTTCACGTCTGGATTATTGCAATTCCCTGTATGTGGGGATTAATCAGTCCACTTTGTCTCGATTGCAAATTGTCCAGAATGCTGCTGCTAGATTGCTGACAGGCTCTCGGAAACGGGACCATATTACCCCTATTCTTTCTTCTCTACATTTAGCTTACTTGATTCGTTATAGGATTGATTTTAAGATTTTGTTGTTTGTTTTTAAATCTTTAAATGGTCTTGCACCACCTTATCTTTCAGATTTATTACAATCATACTCACCATCCAGATCACTTAGGTCCGCTGACCAGAAACTCATGTCTGTCCCTAGAGTGAAACGTAAGCTATGGGGTGATTGTGCTTTTTCAGTGATGGCTCCGAGACTTTGGAATAGTTTGCCATTAAATATTAGAACAGCTTCCACACTGGGGTCCTTCAAATCTCTTTTGAAAACCCATCTTTTTTCTTTGGCTTTTTTTGTAGGTTTTTATTTAGTGATATTTTGTCATGTAATGTTGTGTGGTTAGATGTCTTTATGCGTTCTTCTTTCTCTCTGTTTAAAAGCTGTACAGCACATTGGTCAACTAACTGTTGTTTTTAATGGGGCTTTACAAATAAATTGCCTTGCCTTGCCTGGTACTTCTTTTTTTTCCACTTCAAGCACTGGCCAGCAGTACAACATGCCACTAGTTACTAGTTAAACATATCAGCAATGCCTAGCATTTCTATCTAGACTTTTATTATTTATCTTTATTATATATTATTTTATTTTGTAAATATATTTTTGGGTCATTTTTTTTTCATTAGCTTTTATGAATTTTTGAAACATTTTGTTTTTGCAAAACTTACAGAAAATAATTTATGCCAGCTGACAAAAACTTGATTCATTTTTTTTTATTCAGCTGATTACTGATTAGTCACATAGGCACATTTGATCGGCTAAAAAACCTCTGAACTGAGAGCCCACGAGAAAACATGATCGATTTCAAATCACGTACTTCCAGGCAGTCCTGGACCAGCCGGGTCACTGCCGTTGAGATGAATGGGAATGCTAACGAATGGTTTCCCTCAGGTATTATAGACCTCCTCGACCCTGGCCATGTAAAAATGTTCACACAAATTCAATACAGTCTGCACTTTCATTTATAGTTGACAGGTGTGAAATGCGTCAACTCTTTTTAGGCTCTTCAAATTCAAAAATAAATGGCGGTCACAAATGCGACCGTTGAGATTAAACGGGTTAACTACGGGCGCATTTCAAAGCCATAGCAGACATAAAAAATTGAACATCCATATCATTATCACAGCGCTGCTGGAAGTCAGCTATGATAGTGAAGCAGAAAGGATAAAGGATAGGCCTGACTCAGCATGACATGCGCCTCCGGAATGCGAGCACCATCTTTTAACAATCATTGCGATGTCTCCGTGCTGCGCGCAGACTCTTCAAGGGGAAAAAGAGAGCGGCAGAAGGTGGACAAGATACTTCAGACACTTCTGTGAACGCACAAGACAGCAGGTTGGCATACAGACTG
This sequence comes from Tor tambroides, assembly GCA_021397915.2. Classification (NCBI taxonomy): domain Eukaryota; kingdom Metazoa; phylum Chordata; class Actinopteri; order Cypriniformes; family Cyprinidae; genus Tor; species Tor tambroides. Next base: position 8,336 of record JAFVLL020026641.1, read on the forward strand.
GCATAGCAAGCGCATGGGAGAGCACTCAAAGGCTGCACCTTCAGAGAGGAGCTGGCATGCAGCCGTGTTTAGCACACAAAAGGCTAGATCAAAGGCCGCCATGGCACCCCTGCCCTACTTTCATCTGCTTTCCCACACCTGACATCAGGCAACCGCAGGGGGCAATTCTTGCTCAGAGGTGCCCTCTCCGTTTATTCCTCCTCGTTTCTCTCTTTTCCCTCATTCTCGATGACTCAAGCATGGACATACCTTTGCTAATCAGAGATTAACCTCTGTTGGATATTTCTCAAGGTTTTTCTGCAAATCAACACCAGGGACTTACAAGAGATGGGTATCTGGAGCTTTTAAATCCTTAAAATCTCTTCTCGGAAATCATTTCATCAAATTCTTTCATAGGATTGTACTGTTATTGTACTTTGATATAAGCACGTACACAGTTGTTCTCAAGGTGATACAAGGCCAATGTACATGTAAACAAGTAGCATTCTCAAAGACTGTTAGAGAAACTTGTGAAAAATATGTACTCTTTAGCAAGTGTTTATTACGGAAATAATATACTTAAAAAGAATATACTTCAGTGTGAACTGAATGTAATGTTTTTGGACATTTAATTGCATGCTAATTTCAATTAAACAATGTATTATACACAAAATAATGGTAACCTGCAATTGTTACCTTATAGAGGTATTTGTGTTGATTTATTTTATTTAGATTGATTTAGTGATGCTATTCTGTCATGACAACTCTTGGAGAGTTTAGTATGGTAATATGCATGACAATGTTAATGTGTTTGATCTTGGTTGAATAGATCTGCTATGCTGCTACTGCAGCAGATCAAGTACTAAGGCTTGCTACTTATATCCAATATATCCACAGACATGCTGTTGTGAGCATGTAAGAAATACTGCTGCTGCACATATGTGACCCTGGACCACAAAACCAGTCTTAAGCCGCTGGGGTATATTTGTAGCAATAGACAAAAATACATTGTATGGGTCAAAATTATATATTTTTTCTTTTATGCCAAAAATCATTAGGATATTAAGTAAAGATCATGTTCCATGAAGATATTTTTTTTACAAAATTTCCTACTGTAAATATATTCAAACTTATCTTTTATTAGTAATATGCATTGCTAAGAACTTAATTTGGACAACTTTAAAGGCAGTTTTCTCAGTTTTTTTTAATTTTTTTGCAACCTCAGATTCCAGATTTTCAAATAGTTGTATCTCAGCCAAATATTGTCCTATTCCTACATACCATACATTAATGGAAAGCTTATTTATTCAGCTTTCAGATTATGGATAAATCTCAATTTCACAAAATTGACACTTATGACTGGTTTTGTGGTCCAAGATCACATATAACATACATGAAATCACCTCGTAGCAGCTCTATACAGGTGGAGCTGGGGAGGTGGAAGGTTTCTGAAGTGTGCTCCAACTGCTACAGCAAGCACTAGGCGAGTATTTAAATGTTGAGCAGCAAAGCTCATTGACTGCTGATAAGGAAATAAACAAATCAGCTGCATCATTTAAAGAATGATGTCATTATATTAGATTTGAGTTAGAACTGGACTCTGCCATCTAGAGTTTTATAGTACGTATATGTAATTTAGATGTTGCCATTTTTTTAAGTGTAGTTTAAATTCATTTTAAATGCAGTTAGCTTAATGTTATTTCATAATTCCTTTGTATTTGAAATAAACTGTTCTACCAAATATGCTAAGCATTTATAATAAACTAAAATATTCCTTAATGTCATTTCTATTGAAATTTGCATGTTGTGTATTTAAATATTTGTAATTACACATCTGTAATGATGACGCTGCAATTTAATATATTTTAAATATATTAACTTTAAATGCAATGTTAAATAACACTACAGTCAAAATTATAATCAATTACTTTACACTTTACAAAATAATTATTTAAAATGTACTTTAAAGTAAGACTCTTAATTTGAACTCTCATGTGTACTCTCTTTAAGAAAAAAAAAATTCAAAGCCTTAAACAAAGTAAAATTGCATAGCAAAAAAAAAAAAAAAAAAAAAAGTTGCATAGTGTAAAATCATATACACTGAGAAAAAAAAACCTTTTTTTTTTCAAAATTGTATCTTATACAGATTATTGTATTGCATTTTACAAGAAAATACTATTTTAGTGTTTCTACTTCAAAATTTCATGTTTAATTCATTGTGTTACTTGCCAATTCTTTGCCATTGTTTGTGAAAGGGTAGGCAATTAAAAATGTAATGGTGATAAATGGGGACAAGAAAACTGGTTTCAATTATGAATTACAAACAGGGTTTATTCTATTAAATAATGTGTATAAATTGAGTACATTTTTAATTATATCAGTAGTTACAATATCATCGTACACAACGGCACTGCGATCCACAAGAAGAAATCAGTGAGGATATTCTGCTCAATATTTCTGCTCCAACCCCAAGCAGCAGAACACAATTATATAAATGCACTTTATTGACCTTCGTACCATTCTATACAGAAAACCGCAGCCTGATTCTATATTAATAACATAAAACTCTTTTTACAGTGCCGCACAGGATGGGAATGGATGTACAGCCCGGGTGCAAAGTGCCTCAGCGGTCACCTTAAATTGCAGAAGTACAATGAAATGCATTTTGGGAAACTGTAACAAGCCCCCAGGGCCTGTCAAAAAATGAAAGCAAAAGAACGGAAAGACAGCAAAAGGAACAAATCTCCCTTTCTGCGGTACAGTGTTGAATGTATGATTCGTATTGTTTCAATCAATCCCAATTTAATAGACAGCAACCCAGAGAGAACCTTTGGGGAGTCATGAAGGCTGACAGATGAAAACTTACTGCGATCATCAAAGACCGTGCCAGCACCCAGCGCTTTCATTCAGACGTGAGGGATGAATGCAAAAGTATGGTGATTCTCATATTCTTACGGGCCACAACACAGTAACAGATCCAACAATGGTGGTGTGCTGTGGAAAACAGACCTGAAATTACTCAAATCTGTGCTCACCGCTGTCAGAGCCTACATAGTTTTATCATCGTAAATATGCACACGTGTAAAAGCCAAGATGGCTTTACTGTAAGGACATGGAGGCATGCTGGTGCAGGTTTAACAGTATTGTTGTCTGTAGGAAACCTAGGGAACAGCTGTTAGGGTGAACTGGGGTTTCAGAAAGTTCTACTTCTCACAACTTGTTCCTCAGATTATGTATTGTGAAATACACACAAGTAAACATATACTCAGTGGTTGAGTGAACATATGGAGCGATAATTTGTGGCAGTTAATTTTTTAATCGCAGAGTTGAACAATCCTCCAAAACTATTATTTTATAATATATTTAATATGTTTTCTTTTAGAGGTAGAGAACACTTTAATATATTCAATTGTTCAATTAGGGGTATTTTCAGCTATTTTAAGAAAAAAAGAAACATCTAATTATTATCTTGATCAACCTGAATTTTTTTTTTTTTTAATAATGTTTAATGGGTGGATTTCTGATTTTGTGTCTGATGGCAGTAACAGAAAGCTAACTTTGTAGACAGTTAGCTTTGATTTTTTAAAATTTTTAGTTAATTAATTATTTTTTTATGGATTTTCCTGAATTAAAATAAATAAATAAATAAATAAATAAAGTTCTAACCAATCTGTTTGGTAATAGGACATAATAAAACTACTTTCAGATCATGAATAAATGTTGGGTATTTATTTAAAAAAAAAGGTTCATTTCATGTAAAAATGTAACATTTCAAGTGAAGAAATTCTAAAAGTTAATGGACACAATAATAACGCTTTTATTAGCAGCTAACTACATTAGTTAACATGAACTAACAGTGAAAAAATACTTCTAAAGCATTTATAAAATTTCAGCATTAACTAATGCATTATTAAAATCAGCAGTTTTTTATTTATATATATATATATATATATATATATATATTAATGGACCTGATCTAACATGAATTAAGTAATATGTGTGTATTTTTTATTAACTAACATTAACAAAGACTAATAAATGATTAATAATTAAAAACAATATATAATAGCTCATTGTTAATTAATCTTTGTTAATGCATTAACTAACATCAACTAATGGGACCTTGTAAAGTGTTTCCAACAACACTTATTATAATCTATCCATTAATACTAGATTTTTCTTTTTTTTTTTTTTTCTTTAAATTCATCCAAGGGAACAGGAAATTTCAGCTAATTGAAGAATCACCCACATATATTTTCCTGGAATAGTGTAATATGCACTCTCGGTGCTTGAATTCATTCCCATAAGCCCGAAGATGAAATGATTTGTTTCTTCTCAGCAGCGCAAAGCATAAATCAACATGAAGCAGCCGTGTGAAGAATTCAAATAGGAATATGATAACCTACATCATTAAGCTCAAAGTTACAATAAAAGCCAGTACAAAACTTCAGTGATAAAAGTGTTGCTGTTTTTGTTGTTTTGGTGTTCTAAGAAGCAAGAGACCTTTACGCGAGTCCAATTAGCATCATTGGCTTCAAACACAGCTCACTCTCAACACTGAACCCTGGCCAATAAATAAAGCCACATATCTTAAAAACAGGAAATGCATGTTGTGGCGGTAGAACCATTTAGATCTCTCTTGGATCAATATCCCTTTAAAAACAAATGGATGGCTCAAATGGCCTTTTTTCCAATTATACAGCCTGGGTGGATTTTTATCCCTCATTTACGTATCCGTTTGGCCGTAACTTTTGACTAGTAACAAAATGCTGAATCTCTTTTTCCATTACAAACAACAACTTTCAGTTCAGTTCAGATGAATGAAACATTTGATACCAATTACAAAGTCGCCCACATTTTACTATGGAAAGACTGAAGGAGCTTGGATGGCATAAAATCATGCCTTTGTCAAGCTTTGGCGAATGAATAGCGCTGGCCTCCATCGCTAACAATCTAAGCTGATTATCATTCACGCTACCTGGCCAACCGCTGCAGGATTTCACAATTTCAGCAAGATTTACAGGAATTGTGTGTAAAAATGCGTTTCACTGGAAATCCCGAGCTTAAAGTTTGGAGATATTGAAGATGCAGGCAGTTCTTCCCATATAGCATTGAAATACAGTATGCCGTGAGTCTGTTCAATCACAGATAAGCCGCCGCATCCAAACAAGGCCTGATCCAATGAGAGCGTGTGAGAGGGCGCGAGTAACTCTAAACAAGCTCTTATGTTGAACAGATGTGGAGTTCCTCCCACTGTACTACACCGTAGCCTGCAGTCATATACGTGCACACTCCACCAAAAGCAAAACAAACGTTTAGGGTGCATTTTTAGCATTGCTGGGATTCTTGTGGTCAACACGACATGTTAAGGCCAACCAGAATATGGCGTGAGGAGAGATCGTAGTAAACAAAAGAAGGCCTCTGGTTTCGGAGGAATGCGAGAACGGAATACGAAAAAGTGTTGCTCTAGTTGATTTATCGCCATGTTCTGGTCGGAGAGCGAACAGAAGACGCAGCTGGTGTGTGTCAGAGATGAGAAAGCGGATTTAAACGATCGTATCGAACCTCACTCCAACCCCTATCCTTGACTTGAACCAACACTTGTGGTTTTACATAACATCACAAAACTGGCAGAAGGGTTTCTTGACAACCTCAAAACACAAACTCGCAGCTCCCGTGGAGTGTTTGAAGTGCAGTGCTGAGGTAAAACAAACAGATGCGAGGGTCAGACGTATTTATCGTTGCAGTTCAAAAGTTTTGGCGCCTTCTGATAGAGTCCACGGCCCTCATCCGACCCCTTGACCTCGCTATCACAGCGCCCGCCTCAACTTAAAGTGCACTGTGTGAGCGCTAACAGTTGCCAACACTTAACCCCAGACTACAAAGGTGAACGCTAAAAGCCCTGTAGCTTCATCCACCGACGTCACTTTCCGTAATAAAATGCTCTAAACTGCAGCTCAGTCCAGACACGCACGCAACCGCAGCTAAAGATACAACAAATGACACATCGACTGTCTGTGATATTGAACCGGCTAAATGAAAGATCAGTTTTTGCCAAAGGTAAATAATGAGCTTGAAAACCATCTCTCGATTGAGCTTTCATGCCACGGCTTGTTTTGAAATTTCGCAATGAATGTCTGTCCATTAGCTGGCAAATGACACATATTGGGTAAAAGGCTGCCTTACATAATGCCTGTAAACAGGGTATAGATAATGAGCGCAGGCTTAACTGATTTATTGGGCTGTCCGGCACGTTGCCTGTTAAGATATGTACATAGCGAACAAATAAGCAATAGCACTTGAAAGCGCTCCTGGTTGTTTTGCCACCTTGACAGCGGTGGGGAGCGAAAACTGAGATCTCTGTCAATATGATCCATTATCTCGGAGGTGTTTAAGTTAACAGCTTCATGACGGTTGTTTGTTTTGCCTTCTCTTTTTCCTGTGAGATTATGTAATGCAGAACCCTTGGGTATGGATTGTACACTCATAAAAGTAGTTTTTTTATTGGCATCTATGGTTCTAAGAAGTACCTTTGACATCTTTATAGTGGAATATGGTTCTTCTGAGTATTAAAATGTTCTTCACACCAGGTCTAAAAGGTTCTTTTAAGAACTGTCCAATGAAAGGTTCTTGTTAGTGGAACCCAAAGTGGTTCTTCTAAATAAAAACCCGACCGTGATGGATCAAGTTTGACTTCTACAGATTCAAAACTTGAAATACTATCTTTAAAGCGAACTGTTTCTTCCATCAGGCATGGTTTGATTTCAACTAGGGCTGTGTAACCTGGGGGCTTCGGGGGTCCTTGTGTTTCTCAGTGGTTAAGGGATGTTGCTATCTGAAGACGGCCGTCACGTTAAGACCCCTAATCAAATCACTTGCTCTGAAGCCTCAGGGATGGGAGTTTACAAATGCTAGATGGCTCCATTATGTGCAGTCACGCAGGTCAAGAAGTTTTGTCTGTTAAACTGCTGGATAAACCTCTGTGCTGTTTTGATGTTGTCAATCTTAGAATTGCATTTTGCTAATGAGAAATGCTAATCAGTGGGATCTGGGCCATTTTTGGCATTTGCTGTACTGATTTTTGATGTCATTCTGTGGAATGGATTGCAATACTAGACTCTTTTTTAAATTATTATTAGTCTAAATGTTTGCCTGTTAGGTTCCTGAATGCTGACCAGATAAACATTTTTAATGCATACACACATTTAAAATTCCCTTTGAGGGAAATGGAGCAAGAGAACCTGTATGACTCATCGTGGACTACACTGATTTTAGTCAAATTAATCCCATGTGAAGAAGAAATGTGCTTAATTGTATTGATTATGCATTTGTCGACCAAACAGTTGACGGTAGCCATTAACTTCCATAGTATGGGGTGGGGGGAGGCTATGGTAGTTGGTTGCTCTCAGCAACTGTTTGGTTGTCAACATTCTTCAAAATATCTTTTTGAAGAAAGAAATTCATTCTTGTCTGGAACAACATGAGGGTTATTAAATGATGACAACATTTTTGGGTGAACTATTCCTTTAAACACACCTAATATAAAGTGAGACCATTTATTTATTTATTTGTTTATGAAAAGAGACGATTGCTTTAATGTATCCCATGTAAACAAAAGATGTAGGACTGGAATCTTTGGAGATTAGAATTCTGTGCGACCTGCTAATGAGATAAAGGATTTTCTTATCTGTATTATTTTCAAAGACATATTTCAGTATTGTCTGATTTGAAATGCACTTTGTTTTATATATATATATATATATATATATATATATATAAAAGATTGCAACGCTGTGCCACACAGACATTTTTTTTTTTAGAGGAAAGCATGTCGCTTTTATTTAGTGTGTGGGGACTTTTTAATACATTTGCATTGGAGGTCATCTTTATCATTTGTCTTGAGTGAGTCTGGAGCACTAGCGCGTGAGTACCTTGAAGCATTACTCTCACTAGATCTGATCAAATCAAAACACAGCAGAAACTGATTTCTTATCTCCTAAGATGCTGCATTTCCCTTTTTCCACTGATCAGAGAGAGAGCATTACGAATCATTTGATTACTTTTGCCTCAAATGGATAGCGAACAGTGCATCCCTTACCCCAGGAGCCCTGCATTGCACATAAAAATCAAATTAAATCCTGCAGTTTCTGTATTTTAAAATAATTAACTGAGTTAAGTGCTGTTATTGTCATGGAATGGGACTAAATGGAACATTAAATGTTTTATATATATATATATATATATAATTTTATGAGACTCAAAACAGTGCAATTTTCCTTTGCTTGCATGTGATTATCAAGTGTTGTCATTTTGTGTGAATGTGCTGCAGTCTACTGTCACAATGATGAGTTAATAGTGTTTGGGTCAATGACAAATGAGAATGATGAAAAACATGTGCCATATTCTAAGAAACGTAATCTTTGTATTCATGTTGGTTTTATACATTTGTGTAAATGCTTTTAATCCATTTTCAAAAAAATGTTGATTGAATAACTGAAATGTCAAGTGGTGTAACCATAAAGTTAAAAGTAATATATTTCCTAGCACCTTGAATCTCTATCATAATTTTTAAAGAAGTTTTTCAATTATAAGTTTCAAGGTAAAAATGTCAAAATACCATGAATATATGAACCATGAATTTCTTGAGGTTATCCCATTTTATATTTGATTGAAATATATATATCAAGGCATGTGATAAGCATCCAAAATAAAAGTTTTTGTTTACATAATATATGTGTGTGTACTGTGTATATTTATTATGTTTATATAAATACAAACACATGCATGTATATAGTTAAGAAAAATATGTTATGTTTATATATTAAATATATTTATATATAAGAATATAAATATATAAATGTATATACATGTAAATATTTTCAAAATATATACAGTATTTGTGTGTATTTATATATACATAATAAATATACACAATACACATACATATATTATGTAAACAAATAATATAATTTATATTATTAATATAATAATTTTAAAATGACAATTTCAGGGTTTACAAGGCTTTCTCTTTGAAAAGTTAAAATATTTTAATAGTTTAATACCTTGAGGTTTATTTTTAAGAAATAATGAAAGATAATCTTCAAAGAATTTCAAAGACACTTTGGATTTTCTTTATCCCCACAAAAATGATGAAAAATGAATTTTAACTGAGAAACTGAAAAACATTCTTATTATTGAACAAGCATATTTAAGAATCACATTTTTAATGTATTTTTGAAAAACTAAATAGAAACAGCCATTGACCCATATGCCAAACGTGATGACCTTGATTTTCTACTGAGCTATTCTTCAGAGCAGCTCAAGGCAAAGGCAGTGTAGCAGCTGTTGGTCAGTTCTTATACAGCTGATCGCAGGAAGACGTCTGGAGCACAGGCATTGGTGTAAGATACGCCCTTCCTCCCTGTTCCATATGGTGTTGCCCTGGAGGCCCGAGAGCAGCCAGCTGTTAATTTCTGCACCCTTACATTGATTTAATAGTGGTTATGGGATCCCAGCATCTTCAGAACAATGTTGCGACGGCGGCGAGGTGTGGACCAGACTTGGAAAAGACGCTTGCGGAGTGGTCCCGTGGACATCCCTTTGTAATAACCTTTTGTTAATATCTCCTCAATGGCCCTTGCAATAATCACATTCTGAAGTGGCACGAAATGTTGGCGTGCTCCATAACCGGGCTTGTGGCCACAGAAGGATGTAATTAACTCATATTGAGTTTCATTATCGTGGAGAGCTCTCAGCTAGCACGCGGTTCAAGTGTATAATTGTCATATTAGATTCAATGCCTTTGAGAGATCAAATAGAGTTTCAATCAAGTTGTCGGAGGTGGCTTCAGGCAGACGCAGATGTGACTGACACAGATCGGCTTATTTTTGTTGTTGCTTGTCTTGTTAACCAGGAGGAATCTGTTACATCTGTTTGCTTTAATCTTGCTGTTGCGTCTCAGGTGCGAGTGATGGGTATGAAGACATCATCTAGTGAGACTCTGATTTGGAAACACCACACTGTGTTTGTTACTCTTGGCTTTTGAAGCTGAGAACGCCCCAGCATATGTTGAAAAGCTTAGCGATACAATATGCGGCGTGTTCTTCCGCCTCTGTATCGACTCTCTTCTGGTACCACGCTAAAAATGTCTTGTACGTGACTTCATTTGAAGCCACTGTGGAACAGATGTAAACGAAAATAGCGAACAAAGCCTGAACGTTTGCGGAACTGCTCTGTAGTGGAGCTTGCGTTACTTGAGGAGCGACTTCTTTAGGTTTTCTTGTTCTTATTCCCATGTGTGAGGCAACATAAAGACGGGCATTGATTTCTGCCCTGCCTTGCCCTTGGGAGGCGAAGTCTGACAGATGGGAAAAACAACATTTGAGGGGGGTAGATTAATAAGGAAAAGTTCTCCTGTAGCAGAACGTGCTTAGAGTTAAAAATTCTCGCTGGCTTCCTGATGGCATCTCCGTGATCTTCCTGATCTTCTTATTTCTTGAAGATCGAATAGCTGACAGATCACATAATCACATAATGTTCTCCAGATACTCCTCTACGCCATGAAAGAGCTTCAAATGAACCATTAGACTGGAGATGGGATCAAGGGAAGGAAAGTGATTTGGCATCGCTCAACCTTCTCATGAAGATTCAACACGCTGTAAAACGTCTCAAGTGATTCTTGCTCCAGATGAATAGGCAAAAGCCTGTAATGTTCCTGAAGAACATTTGAAGATTTCACTTTTACATTTCCTCTCAAAGAAGGAAGAATGCAGCGCAGCAGGGGAGCGGTGCGCCATTTATAGATGATGGCAATGACTTCATCCCTCAACTTTGGTGTATAACTCATCGCATCAGTCCTACAGACATGAATGATACCTCAAATCATGCGACTTTTTGAGAAGATGTGTGCTATTACTTTTCCAAGTGATCTGACTTACAATTTCCAAACTAGAAGATGACAAAATAGGCCAAAAGATGCCATAGTTACATTGAAAGAGGTATTTTTGGAGACTTGGGTTGATAAGAAACCACCTAACAACCACATGAAACACTCAAGAACACAAAGCAAAGCCCTAGCAATCATGGCAGGAAATTTTCACCATTTTTTTTTTCTTCAGAAAATGTTAAAGTCTAGAGTTGTTTGGTGGTATTGTGGCCCTGTTAAAGCCGTATCCTTATCCTCCTTTGGTTTCTTTCATTGCTATCCAAACCCCTGTTTCAATAGAAAGGGGTTGGGGGCATCCTGAGTTTTGTAAAGGAATGCAGTGCAAGCAAGAACTGGCCCACCTCCCTGCTGGAGGAGTACAAGGGCTCACCCTGGTTAACTTTGTACTTGGAGGTGGAATGAATGCATCATATGACAGAGAGGCCCAAGTTCAAATCAAAAGAGAGAGATGGGAAGAGAGTTGATCCACGGCTAAAGATTTTGGAGTTGAACTTTATTTTAAAGTATATTTGTTACAATGTAAATATACAAGTAAGTAAAGAGTAATATTAATTGGTTACTCTTTATTTTAAGGTGTCCTTGTTACAGTGTAATTACACATTTAGGTACTGAGTAATATTAAATAACTACATGTACTTACTATATGGTTTGGGTTAGGGTTACTCGCATGTAATTATGCATAATTTATTGTTATTATAATAGTAAGTACATGTAACGTGTAACAAGGACACCTTAAAATAAAGTGTTACCTATTAATTAACTACGTGTACCTACTTAGTTGCTTGTGTATAAAACATGCAAGAAGGACACTTTAAAATAAAGTGTTACGGATTTTTGTTCATAATACTTTATATTACAGTGTAATTAATAATTTGTTACACAAGAGTGCATATGCAAAAGTATATGGAATTGCTGAGATTTTTATTTTTTAATTTTTTATTTTTTTACAGTATGTAGCTGCGAGTGTTTTGCTTGGCGGCTGCTAATTTGCTAGTTTAATTATTTCAATAATTATTAAAATATTTAAATAATTAAAATGTTACAAATTAAACAATTGTTAAATACAAGAATATTTCATTATTTTTATGTACAATAGTTATTTCAATTATTTAAACAATTATTAAATGTTTAATAAATTGGACAATATATGAATTATTAAATGTATAATATATAAATATATTAATAATTAAATATAATTATCTGTAAATTATTTATTTATTTATTCATTCATTTTAGTATAATAATTATTTAATTATTTCAACATTTATTAAAATGTATAGTAAATTAAACAAATATATATATATATATATATATATATATATATATATATATATATATATAATGAATTATTAAATCTATAATATTAAATATATTATTAAATATAACAAACATTTATTTATTTATGTATTGTGTATGTGTATAAAAATGTTCCATTAAAAAAATCTGTCTAATTAAATAAGCCAAGATTTCAACAATTATTACAATGTTTAATAAATTTAAAAAAATGTATTAATAATAAAATCTATAATATTAAATATATATATATATATATATATATATATATATATAAAATATACAGCGCCCTCCACTAATATTGGCACCCTTGGTAAATATGAGCAAAGGTGGATGTGAAAATAAATCTGCATTGTTTATCCTTTTGATCTTTCATTCAAAAAATTCACAAAATTCTAACCTATCATTGAAGTAAAACAATTGAAAGGTGGGGGGGGGGGGGGATCTCATTGTGAAATAAATGCTTTCTCTAGTTCATATTGGCCACAATTATTGGCACCCAATTATTGCAATGTCCTTTTCCCAAGACAGCAGCCCTGAGTTTTCTCCTGTAATGCCTGAAGAGTTTGGAGAACACCTGATAAGAGATCAGAGACCATTCCTTCATGCAGAATCTCTCCAGATCCTCCAGATTCACAGCTCCATGTTGGTGCTTCTCCTCTTTAGTTCACCTCACTCATTTTCTATAGGGTTCAGGTCAGAGGACTGGGACAGCCATGGCAAAAGCTTCATTTTGTGCTCAGTGACCCATTTTTTGTGTTGATTTTGATGTTTGTTTTGGATTATTGTCCTGATGGAAGAGCCAACCACAGCCCATTATAAGATTTCTAACAGAGGCAGTCAGCTTTAGATTTTTTATCTGTTGATATTTGAGAGAATCCAAGATGCCATGCATCTGAACAAGATGTCCAGGACCTCCGGCAGAAAAACAGGCCAACAACATTAAAGATCCAGCAGTATATTTAACCGTGGGCATGGGGTACTTTTTATCCCTGTTTGTACTAAACCCATCTAGTGGGTTTGCTGCCAAAAAGCTCTTTTTTTAAGTTTCATCTGACCATAGAAGCCAGTGTCATTTGAAGTTCCAGTCGTGTCTGACAACTGAATATGCTGGATTTTGTTTTTGGATGAGCGAGGATAATTTTTCTTGAAACCCTCCTGAACAATATGTGGTGATGTAGGGGCTGTTTGATATATATTTTTTTAGGCTTTCTGACCCCAAGACTCAACTAATCTCTGCAATTCTCCAGCTGTGATCCTTGGAGAGTCTTTGGCCACTCAAACTCTCCTCCTCACCGTGCATTAGGACGATATAGACACACGTCCTCTTCCAGGCAGATTTCTAACATCTTTAGTTGATTGGAACCTCTTAATTATTGCCCTGATGGTGGAATTGTGGATTTTCAATGCTTTAGCTTATGTCTTACAGCAACTTTCTGTTTTGTGAAGCACAACAATCTTGTTCTGCACATCAGAACTTTATTGTTTGGTTTTACTCCTTGTGATGGATGATTAAGGGAATTTGGCCTTAGTTTTCTTTATATTTATAATCCTTTGGAACAGGAAGTCATAGCTGGACAATTTCATGCTCCTAGTCTCTCTGGTATGCTAAAAAAAAATGTAAATATGAATGGGAATATACTTCAGAGATATTTTACTCATAAGAATTTCCAGGGGTGCCAATAATTGTGGCCAGCATGCATTGGAGAAAAACATTCATTTTATCATGAGATTTTCTCCCCATTTTCAATTGTTTTACTTCAATGATAAGTTTGAATTTTGTGAATTTTTTGAATGAAAGATCAAAAGGATAAACAATGCAGATTTATTTTCACAGCCACCTTTGCTCAGATTTACCAAGGGTGCCAATATTAGCGGAGGGCACTGTATATATATTATATTATTATTATTATTAAATATAACAGTCTTTAAATTATTTATTTATTTATTTATTTATTTTGTGTGTGTGTGTGTGTGTGTGCGTGTAAAAAAAAAAAAAAAAAAATCTCTGACAGTCTAATCAAATAAGTCAAGATTTTCTCCACTACTAAAGTAATCTTTTCTCAAAAGGATGACTCAAGTAGTTCAAACATAACTTGAGTAACTCAAACATTTTACTGGAAAATTCAAGTGATTTAACAAAACTACAAGCTTCACATTTCTGCTTTTAAACTCTCCGACCCGCTTGCCTGTTTCCATTAAGTCCCTAAGTGTATTACTGTAAATGCATTTCCTGTTAGTTGGACAAACTGAGGGATACTGGAAATAGCCTGAAATATAAAGTACATGTGGCTCTTTTTAATTACTGAGCATTTGCTTAGGTAACACATAACATGAGCTCCGTCAAATAAGGTGTGTCCAAACCTTCCAAAAAGCAGAGGAAATGTGGGTTCTTCTTCTCTGTACACACGGATGGGATGGGGAATGACGGAGTTTATCAGCTACAGCTGGTTGTCTAACCCACTCCTCCTAACCCCCGTGGGCCGAATCCCAGCACGTCTGTGAAGTGTCGCTCCCTCCCCCTTCCTTCCAACATCTGCAGAGACCTTTGAGAGGAGAAAGAGAAACTAATGCAATCAGTCGCTCATTTTCTGCCATACAGATGGATGGAGAGACTCCAGTGGAAGGGGAACTTTTCTACAGCTGTAAATCTCTCTGTGCCATGTCATATTGACCGCACAATACATGACTAATTGTGATTTTTTTTCCCCCAGCCCGCTTTGGGTGCAGAACATCTTAAAGTGGAATATGTTATTGTTTAAAAGTCATTAAATAGTTCAGGTGAGGTCTAGCCTCACGCTTTGCCGTGCCAACAGGTTATTTTGAATGAATCCCTGACCCTTAATATAAAAAAGGTGCTGCTAGCGATGAGGATAACTCATCACATACCTTGTTAGTTTTTTTTTTAAGCAAATATACTGTGAGACTGTAGAAACTGATTCACTTGTTTGCCAAAATAACGTAATATCTTTGAATTATATTCTTTGGAGGCTTTTCTCAGCAAACATTGATGAGAAAACAAACAAGTAAATAAATAACTACTACTACTAGTAGTAGTGGTGGTAGTAGTAGTAGTAGTAGCAATATCAAATATCTAATATAAATACTGAATATCAGTTAAAAATGAATAAAATAAAATAAAATAAAATAGTAATTATTTCACTACTCCTAATAATAATAATAATAATAATATCAATACAATATACTGTAATATTTAATAATAATAACAAAAAAATATGATGTTAAAAGTCATCGTTATTAAACAAGCTAATGTCAATACTGCATATTATTTGAGTATCATATTTATCATATCTTACCTGCATGTCATAGTTCCTATTATTTGTACTTTTTCTTCTTCTTCTTAGGTATTAATATGACTATAAATATTATTAATATAAATAATAACTTCAGTATGACTACTACTACTAATAGTAGTAGTAATAATAATAATAAACAATATATTACTGTAACATTTAATATAACATTATGAAATATAATAATGAAAATAATGTTTTAATTAAAATGCTTAATTAAAAGTTACAGTTGAATTTTACAAAAACAGGTAAATAAAACATTTAAAGTACAGTCAATGATTATAAATTATAATCAATTTAATTTTGTTTAGAATTATTTTATAAAAATGCTGATTAATCAGTCAAAAGGATTGTAATTAACTGACATGCTGTAATGATATTAGCTATTTGACTTACAATAAATTTCATATTATTATAATAAATGTTACAGTATAGTCTATTATTATTATTATTATTATTTCTACTACCACTGTTTATTTTTTAATGTTTTTAATTGACATGTTGTAATGACATTAGCTATTTACAATGACTTATAATAAATGTCATATTATTATAATAAATATTATAGTATAGTCTATTTGTATTATTATTATTATTATTAGTTGTTGTATTAGCAATAATAGAAGTACTGCATATTACTTGTGTTAAAAACATTAAAATACTTCAATATAAAAATGAATGCATAACAATTATAATATAACTATAATTATCTTTATTATTAGTTGTAGAAGTAGTATTGGAATTATTATTTAAAATTTCACTTGTGATATGCAGTATTGCTGTTAGCTATTTTACAACATCAGATGTTGATGTTTAACATCATATCTTTCATTAACTATCTTTCTATCCATTTTGTAATGTTAGTTCTATACTGTTTCCAGGGCGTTGCTCTGTGGTTAATGTATTCTGAATGTTTGTTCACACACTGGATGTTCTGGGTCTTTGCTAGATGGTTTCTCACTGATCCATGTCAAAAGAGCTGACCCCCATGTCTCTGTGGATTTCTGGTCTTATGTCTCGAATCCTTCCTTCAGTGCAAGTCTATGCGGTTTTCTTCACATCCCTATAACCAAAATATTAGCAAACGCCGCTAATAATAGTTTGCAAGCAGCAACTTTGTAAAAAGCAGTCATTTGCCTTTTCTTTCTCCTTCATAACAATACTTTGATGATGCAATGCTGCTGGAGGATACGACTTCCTGTCAGTAGCTCCATGCTGGGCACTTCCACTATGTCTTCTCTAAATGAGTGGCCAAACACTAGCTCTGGTTTCCTCCAATCTGTGTAATCCAATAGGGATTGTCTCTCTGGTGGAAGCTTGAGGAAACAGATGTGTTGAGATAAGAGAGATGTTGACCTGATCCAGCCGAGGAACATGTGCTGGCAAACCCCTCACCCCCCTTCTCTCTCTCTCTTTTTTCCTTTGTCTTCCCAGCTGCTTCCGTCCCACGTTTTGTCCGGGAACAGTCACCTCAGCCGGTTTAAGGCCTGACGTGTGTCGCCTTCATTTTATGATGGTGAGTGTGTAAATCATTCATGTTTATTCGGATCTGTTGGCCCATTCTTCTAGTTGTCCTGAAGGGAGTATGTGATAGTATGTGAGTGATTAAAGGCACATGAGTTGAACAGTTCGAGTGCTAAAGAAAAAAATAACAACGAACACATTCCACACAGAGATTGCTGGTTTATGATCAGTCCCAGACACCATAAGCGGCGCTTGTAGACTTGTGAATCCAATTAGTTGAAGGAAAAATGCAGTTACAGTATGTTTTGAAGAAGCATATTAAAATTTAATGTGCATGTTGTTTGGTTAATTAAATATCATTAATTTGCTTAGTTCATACTCAATAATACATAGCAATCCACTGCAGTGCTGTCATTGTTAACTAAAAATGACGTTTTTAAAATTGTTTTCTATAACTGAAGCAAAGGTAATATTTGTATTTTATTTAATTTCAGATGAAAAAACTTAAATGAAAACTAAAAAGGTTTTTATTCCAATACAGTCTATATAACAACAAACTGTACAAAGCAAAAACACTTTTGGTTTCATATTTTGTTTTCATTATTTTCACATTACCTAAGGAGAATTGCTTTATTAATCTCAGCAAAAGATTAGCGTTAGTTACCACTCTAAAAAATGCAGAGTTTTGACCCAGCGGTTGGGTTAAATGTTTAAATGTTTAACCTAACCTTCTGGGTAGTAACCAACGGTATCTCATGACTAATTCGTACGTATTTTACGAGGTGGCTAATTCGTACGAATTCGTACGACCTCACTTGTAAAATTTTGTACAATTTGTCTAGACCCCAGCAACGGGTAGGTTTAGCGGCAGGGTTAGGTATAGATCATTCGTACAAATTCATACGAATTGTGCAACTTGTAAAATACATACGATTTAGCAAAAATCATATGAATTTGTACAAGTGAGGTCGTATGAATTCATACGAATTAGCCACCTCGTAAAACATGTACGAACTGCCGTGAGATCGGGCTGGTAGTAAAACTGACGGCTGAAGGTCTGGGAACTTTGTCCGCTTTGAGTGGTCAAGACCCGCCCAAGAGGTCATTTGACTGACAGGTAAAGCGACCAATCACATTTCATTTTGTGGCGCGTCATGTTTAGGGGTGTGGAAATGTCGCCACAATAACAGACAGAACAGTGTAAAACTCTTGGACATATTTTAAAGATTCTATGCCGCGAAATTTAAATATTTCACATACTTTTGAATATCCAGAGTTTAGTTGATACTGATAAGCGCTCATTGTCACAGTTGTAAACACGACAGCTTTCTTCTTCGACGAGGGAGTTTGGCGTCACGGCATCTTTGTTTCCAGGCGAAATGTAAAAGAACGCGACACACACGTCTCCTGGACATCCTGTGTAATTTAACCAATCCGATGACGACTTCGAAACTCCTGAAGTGTTTGCAGATAAGTGTGCCATATGCATCAGACGTTTAGCCAATGTTCCGTGGGCGTGACGTCTGAGGCTGAGACTAGGTTGTATTTAACCCAGCATTTTAGTAACTAGTTTTAGGTAGGTTCAGTTACCTCAGAAACAAACTTTTTTTTTTCTTCCACGAAAATGAATTGCTGTGGATTGTAGTTCAGTGATAGACTAATATTTAGTTATATGGAATCAACAATACATTGACTTCTAAAAACACTTTTTTAATAACTTTTTATTGATTTACTTGTCTGCCACAATAATATAATATCTTTGAATTATATTATTTAGAGGCTCTCAGCAAACACTGATGTGAATAACTGCAGTCCTTTCAACTGATTAATCAGCATTTTTGTAAAATAATTATCCACACATTTAAATGGATTTATAAACGTTGTCTGTAATTTAATTATTTAATTAGTCTGTTTTTAAATTGTTCAATTGAACTGTAATTTGTACTATTTACTGTGCATCGTTCACACATTTCATGTTGGCTTGAAGCTTCAGAGAAAAAAGTTCTTGACAAAATAAAATCATGGAAGAAGGCCAATCACAATGCAGTATGCAGATAAATTAAAGAACGACTTATCACAATATAAACTACAATGTTTTCCAATCTTTAGATAATCTGAATCTTTTTGAGGAATGTCCATTCCTTTTTCAGTACTCTTTTTCAAATACTGCAATACTGTAATCTCTCTTACTGGTCAACATTTTTGAATATAAGTGCTACATTTTTCATGACAAAGTTTTATTTTCATGGTGTGAAAGTCTATCTCTGAAATAGTAGAGATTTCAGCATAAAATTCATGAATCCCTAGCTTTTGGAGGGTATATTTCACTGCTCATCTATTGCGCATAGATAAAGATTCTAAGGTGAGCAGACCTGGAGGACATCTTCAAAGTGAGAAGGACATCAGAAGAAAGTGAATGAGCCTGGCGCCCTCTTCTCCACATACTTATAATACATTTCATGTGCGATGCTGCTGGCCATCCTGTCACAGGCATCACCTGCCACGGCGTTTCACAGCCATTCACTTGATTTACTTTTAGCAGCCTCACTCAGTCAAACCCCTGAATCTGCCCTGTTAGCACTATAGAATTTTACAAAGGGCTCCCTGGGCATCTATATGTACAAATTAAGGGAGAGATGTTTCTACAAATATGACATTAAAAATGGAAAAGTGCTTGGAGATATATTTGAATGCTTTCAAAGAAGGCTCTCATTTGCATTCTACTACAATTACTTTTAGTTTTAATTAAGAAATTCCTTCAGAGCAATATTATTCCAGGGTTTACTTTGTTTTAAATATCAAAACTCATGTAGTTTAATATAAATTCTAATATTTAAAGGTGCACGTAATCTTGTTTCCACATTAAATGTAAAGTTTCATACAAAGTAATGAATAGTATAGTACTTCATTTAAAAAAAGCGCATCTTTAATACATGTTTAAAAACAATAGAGATGTTTGGAAACAAAAATGAATGCCCTAATACCCAAATAGTACCCAAATATTTAACACGATCATATTAATATTATTAGGTATTTGTACGTGAAGTGTAGTTCTAACATCTACTATCTATACATAAAATTAACTTCAGTTTCCAGATGAAATGAACACTTAGAGGCAGGAAAACAACAACGTTCACTCATTTTCATACAAGTATGTTTCCAGAGGCAGATTACTGATGCGTAAAGGCTTATTTTTGCACGGCTCCTTGCACAATACCATGGTAATATTTTTACCACAGTGTATGATTTGTAAACTAATACATTTTAACGTTTGCATCATACATCTAACTCCTTATGGATGGCTTTTCTGAGCTAGTAAACTTGCTTGGTAGCGCACCTGGTACAGCAAAGCACGAGTTGCAAAGCTCCATAAAAGAGCTAAATGCCTTGTATAAGGAAGCTAAAATGACTTGGTTGCTTCAGGAAATGTGATTTTATTTCATGTTTGCCTTTGTTAATTATGTCAGGGTTGGGTTTAGTGTAGGAGGCATGTTAATTTCAAATGCAATAGAGTATTAAATTTTAATGCCACTCACTGAAAATTTCATTTCTGAACTGCCATGATGCTTACAAAAAAAAAAAAAAAAAATATATATATATATATATATATATATATACTGTATATATAATAAAACATTGCAACAGTCATTGCCACTACAATTTACTAAATAACTACATTCAAAACATGGGAGAATGAATTAAGAGAGAATTAATTAAGTTACATGAACAAATTCTTAATTTGTCACCATGATATCTGTTCTTTTTTTGTTTTGTTTTGTTTTGTTCTCTTTTTCTCTCTCTCTCTCTCTGCATGTCAAGTGCAAGGCTCCATACTTGGTAACCTTATGTACATATTTAACTTGCAAACTAACGCTTAACTAGATGAGACATTATTGTAGCTGTTTTAGTGTTTTTTTGTCCTCATTGTAAACAGAGAAAAATTTAAATATGCTTTAATATGAACTTGATCATGTTGTGTTTTCTTATGAGGCCTACGGCTACTAAAAATAACATTTGTCCGAAGAACTTAATGTGTGTCACTTTCAGTGTATAGAGGCTTCCAGGTTTTGACTTGAACAAATCAGTTCCCATCCTCACGTCCTCAGCCACCGCTCTTGAGACTGTCCATCAGGTTCTTCTGTATCTCCTGAGAGAGATTGAGTCTCATCTGAGGGAGTGCGAGTGAAAGAGAAAGCGCAGAGTTCTAACAAGACAAGAAGCCAATCAAAGCACAGGGCTCTGCTGGATTTGACAGAAGAGGTGATAACAGCCTTTGAACCCCGGTCTGCCGAAGGCCCCCGGCTTGGCTCTAGCTTGGCCTTCCTTTGATACCGACCTCAGAGAGCCAGAACCTTCCAGATCTATCACAGCAGGAGACGTGTACACATACACACACCCTGATACTGATCTCAGACCTGCAGAGATCATCACACTGAACATCAGTTAGGAATGAGAGTGATGCCATGCTTGCGTCAAATGTCTACCAAGCCTTTTTTAGACTGTTGAGTAACACTGATAACTTTCATTGATAACAAACCTCTGTGATCGTCTCATTCCAAAATCTAGTGTGTTTATAGCATCATTTGTGCTCTCCTGACAAGAAGGCTATTCCAGAAGGTGCAGGCAGTATTAGTTGCCTTCAGTGATACCTTCTTATGGCCAGGTTTTAAGTTGGTATCATGTGTATTCTTGCATCGCATAATGTCTCGGATGAACACAGTAAAAAAAATAAATAAATAAAATCTTGGCAGAAATTGAAATTATCTTTCGCACTTAGAGGCCAGCCTGCATCTGGGCACAAAAAGTTGTGCTTGAACACATCACAAAGACTACAGCCAACAGCCAAGTAGAGTGAATGTACAGTGCATTCATAAGTGAAAACAACTCTCCATACCAGCAGGGGGCAGTAGTCTGTTTTTGCCATTCCCATTCACATGTGATGAAAATCATCACAGATGAGATGAAGAAAAATTAGAAGAACCTTCTTGTGTGCCATCTTCACTTCCATTTTGCACTGGTTCGCTAAGCTGAACAGCAAGCCTCACCAACTGCCAAACATGATTCAACATGCTCAATCACCCAAAAAGGCCACCAACAGGGATCTTTATTAGTACAAATGGTACGAAACACACCTAACAGTGGCCAAACATTGTCCAACCAATGGCGTTGTGTGTCCTGGCCTATTCATGAGTTGCATGGACTATTTTTTGGCACTTTTAAAGTGCTATTTGTCATCTAGGTGCTTGACCGCCCCAGTCTCCTTTTACTGTCATTATACGAAAAAAGAACAGCCAAGATTTTCTTCAGCACTTGTTTTCCATCAAATGAAGAAAGTCATAATAGTTTAGAATGACAAGAAGTGAAAAAGTAATGACTAAGTTGTCGTTTTGGGTGGAACTCTCTTATTAAGTACCACACAGATGGTGACTTTCTGCAGACCTCGGTTCTAACCCTGTCTCGAGTGACATGAGATACTGCTGTGGAAAAGCATACTATATGTCCATTTTGGAAAAACTCTTTCCACCCTTATACAGAGTAAAAGGGAAAAGATGTCACACAACGACGTTCATGTGAAGGTCATGGAACAGTTCTTTTCCTGCTCTTTTCGCACTGTTCCTTTATTCATGCCAAATTCAGTCTGCAAGACACACGTGCTATTTGGCCTGAATGATGTTCCATAGTTCTGTTCCAATAGTGAGCTACCACACTGTCTACTGTCTTCATAGCCAACTACTTTCTATGGCAGCTTCATAACTGAAATGGAACAATCATAAGCAGGGCTGGAAATGGAGTGAAACAGAGTCTGGGCAGGACGTTTAGTGAGGAGGTGCCGTTCTGGTTCAAACTGGTTACATTTTTTTAAAGGAAATTAAAAGTATTCCAGTCTTGTTTATAGGCCAAAGAAGTTCATAAGTTCATTTGCATCTGGGATTGCACAGTGTTGACTTTCCTGAATGCTGCTGGAATATTCTATCAGTGCGTGTCCTCTGCAACAAGCTTCAGAGAGAGAAGTTCAGGCTAAGTTATTGTAACTTCCAATGTCAGCTTTATTTATTTTTACTGTTATGGTTAAGTATTACTGTATATTCATGGTTATGTTAATCTAAATGTCCACCTTAAATGAAAAGTATAGAAATAAGTATTTGGTAAGTTAGTTATGTATAAAATCCCCATGACTCTTGGCAATTTCCAGCATTGATCATAAGTGACTGAACTGAATCCACAGCAACTCCATTAAAGGTCACTTACACAATACGCCATACAAATTGTGCTCCTGTTGTGAAGCACACAAGGGATACCACTAATGCTCACTGTTAAAGTCAACATGAAATTAAAAATGACCCTGCACTGTCTACATTTCATATGTCAGTCAATTCCAGATACATCCATCCAATATTGTTTTTTCTTGTTGAATATCTTGTTTCGTACTGAAATATGTCATGTTATAAAAGTAAAATGGTTTGAAAATACCATTTCATGTTGACTTCAGAATTAAAAGATCCAGGTTTGCTTCTTACATCCAAGATCAAGAATTTATCAACAGAACTTTAAAAAAAAAGTTAATACAGTATACACAAAGCCATGTGAAAATAAAGCCAAAGGATTCATGCCATTCCATCAGCAAGCCCACACACGCCCCCACTTCCCAAATCACAAAGTGTGTATGGGCCAAGCAGATCCAAAAAAAAAGTGTGTTTATTGTCATATTTGTCAGGCTGGGCTGCTTTCTCAAACTCCACTTCCCCCCTCTGGCCTAGAGTTGTAGAAACACAGGTGAGAAAGGTTACAGGTGCAGCAGGGGAAAAAAAATCACCTTGAGGGGAACATCGGAAATGTCATTGACGAGAGAGAGCGAGCAAATGCCCAACCTGAACATAATCCAGCTCTGTACCGCAGTTGTGCAGAGAGCATATTCTGCATACACACATGCAAAACAAACAGATGCACACACATGCGCACTGCAATCTCGACATATAAAAAGAGCATCTATAATTGCATCTCCACCTGCGAAAAAGGAGGTAAAAATAACCTCAGGGCTTTTCTGGCAATACTGCAATGAAGTCAGAGAAAATGAAACAAATGGTATTCTGACTGGTTGAGCACGCTTGTATTTAAAGCTCGTATCTGACTTGAGGTCCTAAGAGAGAGTGGGAGAGGCTGTGTGCTCGTTTTTTGGCAAGAGCGTTAGTTCTATCCCCCTCGTGCTTATGTGATTTTGTAGCGCTAAGGATACATTTTCCTGCATGTTGTGAGTGTTTTACCTGAGAGAGTGGGGCTGGGAGAGATGCAAAGAAAAGATAAAACATTGGCTAAAGCCAGAGTCTGTCACTTGATATGTTTGCTCCACTGATCTAGTGGCCACTTGGGAACAAACGACTAGAATACACAATTACCTAGATCCTTACACCTTTGGAAATTATGACCAATTATTATGTGCTAATTATATACGTGAGGGATTATTTCACATTCTGCTGAACATAAAGGTTTGTGAATGCTGCTCACTGTGAAAAACAGAGCCATTGTCTGGAAATGGTGTCAAATGAAAACCACAGAAAAATGGTGCCATTTCTGGAATATTTAAGGAAATTAATGCATGTATTTGTTTATTTGAAATAAAGTAATTTGAAATGGATACTGCTCAATGCTCAGTAAATTGTATTTTCTTCCCCTCAGGCCCAAAGTACAAAGTGAATTACAAAGTGAATTTTCAGAAACCATTATTCCAGTAAGTCACATGATCCTAATATGCTAATTTGATGTTTAAAAAACATTATCCTTGCAGAAAAAAAACAAAAACAAAAAAAATCCTATAAATAAATGCAAATCTAACTCACACATATACTAGCATTCAAAAGTTTGAAGTCAGTAAGATTGATTGATTGATTGATTGATTGATTGATTGATTCAATAAACTAATTTGTTTATTTTATTTCAAAATAAATATGAAATTTGTACAAATATCACATTACAGAACAATTGTGTTCCAATATAAACATTAAAATAATCATAAATAGTCATAAAGAGGGTAGGTAAAAGAAACCAAATAAATTGAAAATAACTAAATAAATAAAACTGGCATACTCTTACTCAGTTCGTAACTATTTAATGTTAAAGGGGTCAAATGATACGATTTCAAGTTTTCCTTTGTCTTTGGAGTGTTACAAGCTGTTTGTGCATAGATAAGATCCCTGAAGTTGCAAAGACTAAAGTCTCAAAACCAAAGATATTCTATATAAAAGTTAAGACTCTGCCACGCCCCCCTAAAACGGCTCATTCAAACACGCCCCCACATGTCTACGTCGCTGTGTGGGAAGATTTGCAAAACACCGCCCAAACGTATACGCAGTGAAAGAAAGCGGAACTATTATTCTCGCTGTAGTATTGTTGCTGCTGCCGGTGCCATGTCCTGGAGACGCTGTGTTTCGTTGTGAAAGTGAAAGTACTTTGTTTGGGCTTCCAAAAGAGGACACAACTAGAAATCAGTGGTTAAGTTGTATTTACAACACTGTTCCAGAACAGTTCAACCCAAATATTAGAGTGTGTGCAGCGCATTTTACGGAGGACTATTTCCTGAATCTGGAAGAATAACGTTAGCATACAATGCAGGCTTGCACAAAGGTTTTTTCTATAAAGTGGGGCAATTCCAACTTTGCAAGGACAGTCTGATGCTTCTGACTCACAGCCTACAAGTACATTTCTGCTACTGACTATTCAAATGTGAGTTTTGAGCAGTGCTTGTTGTTTGTCGTTTCTCTGATCACAATGTAGATATGGTAATGTTTAACCGGCGCGATGCGTAAAAAGACAGTATAAGTCATTATAATCAGTAATTATGTCCTCACTGGATGCAACAAATACCTCGTTTATAATGGGTTTTATTGTTCTTGTGTCGTCGCGCCGGGACACGGCATCACAATACGGTAAGGGGGCGTAACATTTCCGTCTCACGCTTGAGGTATTCGGCCAATCACAACGCACTGGATAGCTGGCCAATCAGAGCAGGCCTCGCTTCTCAGAATGATGAGCTTTGTAAAAATCGACGTGTTTCAGAAAGGCAGGGCTTAGAGGAGCAACAATAATGTACAGTATGTGGAAAATAATGTTTTTTGAACCTTAAACCACATAAACACATTGCATTACACCAAATACACCAAATAATGTTCTTTTTAGCAACTTCATATGACCCCTTTAATGAATTGGTGGCTAATTCATATGAATTTGTATGATGCCATTCATTTCTTTTTTCTCTAAAAGTTGTATGTTTTTGTATAATGTGAGTCATGCAAAATCACCACCTAGTAAAATAGTTATGTTACATAGTTACGTTTACATTTTTTTTTTTTTAATGAGGGAAAGTCACAGCATCAACTGTTCAACGGCACTGAACAGGAAGTCCAGGAATGCATTGTGTAAATGTATAAAGCATTTTTCGAACTATATTGACAGTGAAAGTATGACATCTGCTTAATAAAACTAGAATGATATATTTTTGTACACTAAACAGGACAAAATCAAAATTTATCATATCAATTAAAGTAACAGTTCATTATGCTGTTAATTATATTGGCGGTACAACTGGCACAGTTTCCTAAGAATAACCCCAAGAATAGACACAGAAACCAGTGTAAATTTTACTGCATATAACTTATGAAAGCATTGAAAGGGTAGAACAAGAATAAAAAGCAATTTGGAAAACATATCATAAAGTAGGAAAGTGCACGTGGGAAGGCGGATAGAAAATGCTCTTTGATGCTGGTGAGCGCTGATGGCCATGGAGGGCAGGCTGAAAGAGGAGACGTGGAGTACAGCAAAAAATTTTCCCAACTGGGGTGATTTTCTGCTTACGGAACACTTTGGCTGTGCATGTTTTCAAGATGTGAAGTGCGGTGTAATCGTGTGCTCCCTTCCCCTTACATGTGGCCCCAAAACTCTCTTTCTGCTAACGCTTTTATTTGAAATTGAGATGAAAAGAATGTTCCGGACTTCCAATTTAGGCCTTTTTTTCAATTACTCAGGCACTGATAAGCAAAAGGTGTTTTTCACATGTAAGAGAGAGTGCCGTTGTAAAGTTCAAATAAATCACGTTTCTCTGTTGAACTTTCTAGTTAGTATTTTTTTTGTCCCAGCCTGAGGGTGAATTAGATTTTCCATATAATGGAAGTACACTGCATTACTGTCCTGCCGAGTTGAATGAAGGTTAATGGGAAATTTCATGGCCTTTCAAGGATTTAAAACAAAGAAATTCTGGCTTTGCTGTTATGTGATATGATTGTTTGTTTTGGCTCACCGCCATACATAGTTATTGGAAACCGCTAGCGTGAGCTTGTCTTTACATGCCGCTTGATTTTGTGACTAAAGCAAAGTAACAATTGCATGAACTGAACTTTTCAACTGTAATTTGATGTGCGGTAACAAAACCCACATAGACGGAGGTCAACATCTCAACGACCCTAATTTATTATACTTCACTGGAGTATAGAATTCATTTCAATCAGTAACGGTGTCTGAAGTGAATTAGTGCATGAGATGACCCATCACCGAAGGGTCTCCTGTGCTCTAGTGTAATACAGCACCCACTCATTCCAGTAAGCACCTCAGAAGGGTCCTTAAAATCAAGTATCATTTGGTCAAGTAGTCTGGATGGACAATTGGCAGCCACAGCTAGCCAAAATAATAGCGGTCACGCACAGAATCAGCATCTGCAGAATTTTGCAAGAAAGAATTTGAACGCCTTACCAGTTTTTAGCTGAGTATAAGCTCTGTTTACGACATTTAAAATAGAAATATAATCATTTTAAAAACCATTTGCACAATTCTGCACAAGTCATTGGAGGAAATGTTAGGTTCCTTTGCTATTGTTAATGTAATAAAATGTTTTTTTTTTGTTTTGTTTTGTTTTTTTCAGAACCAGAACGTCAAGTACACTCTTGTGGAAATTCTTACATATTTTCCGTTAGATAATTATTATTTTTTAAAATTATTATTTACAATTTGTTCGGTCTCATTTTGTACTTTTTCTAATAACCTGCTTATGATGTCTTCAAGTCATGTCAGAAAGATAGTCTTTACGATTTGAATGGACGTTAACGCCAACACAAATTTGTCATTATGAGTAGGAAAATCTGAACTTTTTCTGGCCACATATGCACTGTGAAGTGACAAGTGTTTTAATTACTGGAAAAAAAGCCAAAAATTATTGTTTTGTGAGTGTAAAGAATGGAACTCATTTTCACAATTGCAAACATTGACACTATAGTAACCATAGCAAAGTTCTGGCACGTCACATGGCTTGTATCTGCTATTTTTGACCAAAGTAAATTGCAGCGACCAAAGATTTGTTACGTTTGGTGATTTTAACTACACCACCATCAACAGAGGTGTTGTGTATGTTTGGAAGATTGCCTTGCAGAGCACACTCTATAAGCG
Organism: Tor tambroides; assembly: GCA_021397915.2. Lineage (NCBI taxonomy): Eukaryota > Metazoa > Chordata > Actinopteri > Cypriniformes > Cyprinidae > Tor > Tor tambroides. The sequence goes on from JAFVLL020026641.1 coordinate 36,758, forward strand.
ACGCTTTATTAAGCATCTTTGGGATTGTTTTTTTGGGCTTGACTCATAAAGAGATCCAGTTTATGGAATTAAGAATGTAGGGAGGTGCATGCAGTGATATTTTGTTTTGTGATTTATTTCCAAGATGAAGCGTTTTGACATAAGTTTATTGTGGGCTTGCTTTTATTTGCTTTTTTTAGCAAGATCTGGCAACATTAATGAGTCACGATGTACCTTGTGCCCAGCGATTTCTTGCACCTTGCATATAGAAGAGAAACACAACTCCTTTAAATACATCATTAACACCTAGTTGTTCAGTTCAGTTGCATACGCACTGCAAACAATTTTTGTAAATGCACTACCTAATATTTTGGGGAGTTAATTTGGTTGTAGAATGCAGTTGTCACTTGCAGTGTGTACAGAACAAGATTAAGCACTAAATAGTGAATTGACAACTGAATTTAGCTGTAGTGTGTACATGGCCTTTCAGTTCCATGTTCCAAGTTGCATGCACAAAACAATGGGACTGTATAATTACAATAGATCATAGAATATATAAAAATTCACTTTACAGCACCTTCGTAAATTGAATAAAAACAATAAAAAGCAGAAACACACCCTTGATGTGCATTTTTTTATTTGTCATTTTTTTAGAGTAGGTTAGGGTTATTACGATTAGGGTAATTACGACCTTTTGTCACAATTATGACTTCCAAACTCATTAATACAAAATTCCCAAGAGGACTGTACTATTGTACTATTTACTATGTGTAATTACAATTGAATGTACTATTAACCAACAGTTAAGAGTTTTTTTTTTGTTTTTTTTTTCACAACATCATTTTCAACTAAATACTTTTTAATGTGTTTTGACTATTCATTTACATGACAATGACGTTTGGTGGACCTGAAAACTCAAACTTTTGATAATGGGTTTCAAAGTACAAATTTTTGAAAATTATACTTTTATCGTCTCATGTAAGCTACAAAAATGCAAATTTGTGAAATCTATAACAAAATATAGGAATAGGAATGCATATGTGCTTAGGCACGTAGTGTTTCTTTACAAAGTATCATCACCAACTACTGGCCTGGCGTACATAATACGGCATTTTTAGTTGTTTTGTGGATCCGAGTGAACGGGGATCGCTTTGACAATGTTATCGTCTGTGCGTGAAACTTTTAAAAAATATGAAGGAAGAACTTTTCTGTTTTTAGTACAATTGGTTTTGTGCAAATGTAAGTTTAAGAATGGGGTTAAGGGTTGTACCAACATGCTTAGCTTTTTTATTTCTCCAATATGAATCAAACCAAATTGTAAAATAGCTAAGTTTATGAGATTGGGTAGGAATATATAGACTGTGGGGTGGACTCTTTTCACTTGGACTAGTAAGTAACTGCCGAGAACATGTTAGCAATCATTTAGAAACACCCTAGAAAGCATTCAGAACACATTATTGACAGTGTGTTTTCCACAGGCATCTTCAGAACATCAAGCTTGTTTGTGAAGTTGGTTGCCCGCAATTTTTTACAGTTAAACGAGGATAAAACTGAATGCCTAATATTTGGCTCTATTATACCGTCTTCACATATGTTAACCGGTTTAGTTCCTACTGCCTCAAATCTGCGTAAACAAGTAAGAAACCTGGGAGTGGTTTTCGATTCTGAGCTTAAATTTAATAAGCAAGTGAACTCTGTGGTAAAGGCAGGATATTTTCAGTTAAGAAACATTGCAAAAATAAAACATTTTTTGTCGTTCGACGATTTGAAGCATGTTATACATGCACTTATCTTATCGAGACTGGATTACTGTAATTCTTTGTATTTGGGGATTCCAGCTGTTCTTTTGAATCGTCTTCAGTTATTACAAAACGCAGCAACTAGATTGCTGACTGGGACCACGAAACAGGTCAGTGTTTCCCCAGTGCTAGCTTCGTTGCACTGGCTGCCGGTTAATTTTAGAGTTCAGTTTAAGGTTTTATTGTATGTTTTTAAAGCCTTGCATGGTCTAGCTCCCGAATATACTTCGGACATGATCCAAGTTTATACTACGACACGGCCATTGAGGTCATCTCAAAAGTTTTTATTAAAGGTCCCTAAATCCCGCCTAAAGTCTAAAGGAGACCGTGCCTTTTCGGTGGCGGCCCCTCGCCTCTGGAATGAACTGCCACTGGAAATTAGATGTTGTACATCACTAGGTCATTTTAAAACACTTCTAAGAGGGCATTTACTTGCCCGGGCATTTGTTGTGAGCTAGCCGGTGCATATCTGATGGTTTTGTGTTTATGTCATGTTGTTTCTATATTCTTGTTGCTTTAGTTTTGGTCATATTATTTTGTGTTGTTTTTACTGGAAAGCACTTTGGTCAACATGTGTTGTTTTAAATGTGCTATACAAATAATAAACAAACAAACAAACAAGCAATCATTCCACGGCATTAATATTGTATGTAAACAAAATGATAGAACTGCTGTATTAAACTTCGTAACTGCTGCGTTCAGTTAACTACACGCTCTCCTGCTTCTCTGAGGAAATGTGAGGGGGGAAGGGAGGAGAGACAATGGCTCAGATAATCTGCAATGCATTAGCAAACATGCAAACAGTATGTTACTGCCCATTAGCGGTTAACAATGAACACAGCTTCTCAAATGCTGCAGATAGCCATTACTGTAATATGCCCCATCCTGGCTTCCCTCTCCCCAGTGACAAGGTCCTTCCGGCACTGACATTAGATCAATAATGCAAAAGCCTTCTTAAGCTCGCTCCTTGTGGTTCTGTTTAAAAGGGCCCTCAAACTAATGATGCAGGTTAATTGGCTTGTCATCATTTGGGAGTTTACCCAAGATAGAGAGACACAGAGAGAAAGAGATCAGGCCGGCTCCTTAAAAGGTTTGCTCTCGGTGACTCCTCTTGTTGTCCGTGTTTTATGTTTTTTCATTTTCTGGCAGCCCACCAAACAGTCGAAGAGCCTTTTTTAACCAGAGTTGGGTCAGCATCAAACAAACTGAATGCCCTCTTAAGAGTAAAGAGACCTGCAAATAGGCCCTCTTGACACACCATTGAGGGCAAACTGTCTTCTTTTGTGTTGCAGGGGTTGATTTATACTAAAATCAACACATTTCACCTTTTTCTTTTTGTCACATGAAGATCAAAACTTTTTGCCTTGCCTTAATTTTTTCCTTTTCAAATCTTTTTATATACTGTGATTCTTTATACAACTGTGATTCTTTGAATAAAAAGTCAAAAGAAAAAGCATTTTATTATTATTATTATTATTATTATTATTATTATTTAAATTTTAAAAGTCTTTACCATCATTTTTGATCAAAATAATGCAATCTTGCTGGATATTTTCTATTTTTAAGTAAGTAAAGTACTGTAAAAAAATAAATAAATAAATAAATAGACGACTGACCCCAGACTTTATAAAATATGTTAATATAAATAATAATTCGCCCTTTTCCCAGATGCACACTTTCAAATCTATCATAAGAGTATATATAAAAAAATCTTTTAAATATGATAATATAATGAAAGTGTGAAATAATCACACTGCTATTTTCTTTTTGCGTGAAAATTATTTATTGATTTTTACACAAATTGCAACTAACCCATAGATGAGGCCTTTTTCCAACACAACCAGCAACTGTAAAAATTTATTTATTTATTTGTTTGTTTGCTTGCTTTTTCACTTATTGTCTCTAAAAAGTTAATACTTGCTAAACAAGAAATTGAACAGTGAGACAACGTCAGTAAAGAAGAAATATAAGAAATAAGAAGTGAGATGTGTGACGAAAATTTTACAATCAAGCTATAATTGTTGATTTATTTAAAAAATATTTAATAAGTATTATTATTCAAAAAATATTATTAAATTGTATGTGATTTGGACACATAACATGCCTAGGCTTTTACAAAAATATTTACAAATGTGTCCTACTGCAGAACAGATGACTTGAGATATAGTGGAAATTACATTTGTTCATGACAGTTTGGTACAGAAATGACATGTGATACGAGTATGTCCAATTTTATACACTGTTAGTAGACAAATCAAGTAAACAAGTGTGTGATAAAAGTGTTTTAAAGACTTTAAATTGGCCACAGTTAAAGAAACACCCAGTGATTTCCCTGTCACGGATCCGCAGCAAGTGGCTGTTGTCTGTAAGATAAAAGCGTACAGCTTAAAATCACCGGCTAATACAGGAAGGATAAAGACATTCTACTTTGCTTCAATGGTCTCTAAGTGCACCGTTTGACAGTCTGAACCTTAGCAGGGATTTGCTATCTGATCACATGGGTGACTTCCTCTTCATCAGCCCTGTTCCTGGTCAGTTTTACACCCTGAATACCCAGCACCCAATCGATTGACACGAGCCCTGCTTATTAATCTACTGGCCAGCCACTCTGAGCCCGCCATCCGTTACAGACGGCATCAGGAGCCATTATGGTGACACAGCACTACATCATGCTGAATAAGTCATAAGGGTGGGTGGTTAAAGCCCCTCCCCCAGTCCCCGTATCAGCATTTAGGATAAATGACTTAAGCTAATGATAGGGAGACGGGGTATAGCGTTAGCCAGTGTTCTGAGAGACCTTGGGGTGGGATGAGGAAAAGAGACACATTTTGTCTACGTTTAATTAAACAGCTTTCTTATGACTCATCAGCTGGACTGACATTTAAATGTGCTGTAGTAAGCTGTTTGACAGATATACAGAATTGGAGGAGGAATTAGGAATGAGTCTTTAGCGCTGGAAAATCCATCTCCTCGCTGTCTGTGTGCGTGAAGGACGGGCTATTCGTGTCAGTCTTTCTACTTAACCCAGTTGGAATGTGAGCAGAAAGGAGTTTTGGGGCCCCCCACACACCCGTCCCCTCTCGCTCTCTCTCTCTGACACACACACACACACACACACACACACACACACACACACACACACACACACACACACACACG
>JAFVLL020026642.1:0-20794 GCA_021397915.2 Tor tambroides
CGCCTTCACATAGCAAGTAAAAAACAGCAAAGTTAATGGCTAACAAAGGAAGTCAGGAGCAACGCTAGGCTGATTATGGCAATAACTCTCACAGATACTAATTACAAATGGCTGTAAAATAAGTCAAACTGGTCATCCTAATGAGCACACCAGAGACCTATTGCTAAATTCCATTAAAAAGATCTATTCTTTCTCCTTTTTCTTTCCATTTTTTTCTGCGGCATCAGTGTCATGTTATCAGATGTAACACAACAAATACGGCATGTCTCTTAAAGGTCATTATGCAGTAAAAAGGTTCCTTAGGTAAATTATTAATGTAATTATCCAACTTAAAATTAAAACAGATATGAAAGCGAGGAAGAAGGAACCACACAGTGTCAACATATATAAAAGCACATCCACATATTTCAAAATGGGCTGTCTTAAGCTTTTGCTAATTAAATATGTTTTAGACTGGATCAGAGAGATAGCTCTGCTAGCTCTACAAAAAGGGAGAGATGAATGTATATGCATACAATAACATTCAAAAGTTTGGTGCTAGTTGGGGTTAGTTTTTTTTTTTTTAAAGAAATTAATACTTTTATTCAGCAAGGATACATTAAATTGATCAAAAGTGACAGTAAATTATATTTTAAATAAATGCAAATAAAAACTGGAACAATGGCAGATGAAAATTCAGCTTTTTCATCACAGGAATAAATTACATGTGAAAATATAATAGAAATTGTAATCATTTTTCACAAAATTAGTTTTAATGTTTTTTTGTTGTTTTTTCTCTCGATCAAATAAATGCAGCTTTGGTGAGCATAAGAGACTTCTTTCAAGAACATTTGGGGTCTTACTGACACCAAACTTTTGAATGGTAGCGAGTGATCACTTCATGTGTAAACAAGTTCAGAAAAGTATTTGGACATTCAAGACACACTTAAAGACACAAAAGATGCTAGAGAACTAGCTTCACTTTTGCATTGACTTTAAAACAACTAGCTTAAAGGTCATAGAAGTTATGACAGGAATCTTAGCAGATTATATAATAGCATACACTAACATTTTACATTCACCATTGTCCAAATACAATTTTTTCATAAAACATTATTCTGTTTGTAAAGTATGCTTGCTCTTTTAATAAAAAAAATGCTTCTTGGTTTGCTTTTTTTGTTGTTGTTTTTGTTAATGTATGCAATCATCATCATCATCATCATACATTTTTAATTGTCCAAATACTTCTAGGGGCCAATTTATGTCATATTAACTCATTTGCATTCAGAGTTCAAATGCTACAGAATAAATTTCTCTTGCTGAGTGAAAATACAAGTCCATTCTCCTCCGTATTGTCAGTGCACGGCTACAGAGAACAGAGCAGCTCCTCACCACCTCCACTAATGTGGGTCACGCAGCAAATGAGTGATTGCCTTTGCCATCGCAGCACCAAAACCATGAACAATCCTTTCTGTAAAGCTCCAAGAGGCTTCGAGTGTTAAAGTAAACCGCTCTAGGGAGACGTGCTACAGACCGGTGAAGAATAGGAGGATAGGTGGTAGATTAAACTTATCTGAGGACGAGCCATAACGGCTGTTCTCCTCCAGCTGAAACTCTGACGGAACCCTTTTGCCGTGGCATCCTTCGACTGCCTGCAGTGGACTCTAGAGGACGCTGAGCTCCACAGGGCGGGCAGATTCTAATAAAAAGTAGTTGACATTTTAATTGCATTTTTCTCATCAAGGACTAATATGCAAGATGGGTCTGGCATCTCTTTGGAGAGCAATGTGGGTGATGTTATGATCAGTAATTTCTTTGATAAACACTCAGAACCCCCATTGATACGATCTCACAGTGAGCTGCTTTGTGTGGAAGTGTATCTCGGCTGCATTTGTTGCCAAGCTCAACTAATAGAGACATTTGATTGGAGCACAGTGCATGCAGAACATTTTAGCTATTTCAACAAAGACACTACAGTATGCGGATGCACAAACTAACGTGGAAAAGTTTTCAAATTCATTTTGTTGTGCTAAAAGGATTTATAATATTAATCAAGGCCAAGGAGAGGGAGGTCAAAGACTCAATTTAGTTGTTTAGTTTTATGCGCTAAAGCTTGTCACGCTAAATGAAACCATGTCCAAATAACGTATCGCTGTAAAAATGAAGTGCTCTTAGTGTAAATAAAACCTTTATTGGATTATTTTGTTACACTAATCTGTGAAGAATATAAAGTCAGATTAGGCAGCTGCCCCCTGGTGTGACAGTCACCAAAGACCTCTAAGATTGTCTGTATTAGCGTTTCCCAGAAGGCCAGGCAGTGCCGTTTAAAGACATAATGGCTTTCAATTAGGAGTTTTATAAACATTGTAAACTAAATGTCTTTTTCCACTCGTACATTTTAGGCATTTTACTTTAGATGGAGATAATGCCAGTGCTGAAAGTTTGAGAAACAAGCAGCAAGCTTTTTCTCATGACAACTATCCAAGAAGCCACCTGGATTAGCTCTGTTTTCCACTGGGCACAAACACACTCATACACTCAAACTTCAACATTACCAAGTTGAAATGAATTGAGTAATTTACCATCTGGTTGATGCCATCATTTCCTGCAAGGTTGTTAATTGTTTCTCATTACACGCCTGCTCATATCCAATTTGAAATATCAGTTTTCATTTAATTATTTGCATTTTTTCCATCAATATATCCTTTTGAAAGAAGACATGAACTTTTTTGTTGTTTAACAGTGCGCAGCTCCTCTACGAAGGCGCAGAAAGTGATTTATCGTGGTTTTGGGGTTAAAGGTGTAAGCACTTTCCGAGGGGCTCCCAAACGGATTAAACGGTGGTAAAAAAGAGCAGTAATTGGAACTAGTCGGAATAGCTACAAACAAGAACTTCTTCCCTCAGAAGCTTTAAATTTACTGTTTGAATGGCAGAAAACTCAAAGATTTTTCAATTACTAATTTTCGGCGTACTTCTCTTTTCTTTTTCTCTTATGCATTTAAATTGGATATGATCTCGGAGGAAATGGTTATCATTTTAATGACACTCTCCATTCATTAAAAGCTCCAGATCTCCAGCCTTTGCACTCTCAGGGGGAACCGCCGAATAAGAGGCAGACTCTGAGAAAGAGAGAGAGACACTCCGTTCAATTACCTCTGTGTTGGCCCTTCCTCACGGGGCCCCGCTGTGTGGCCCTTAATCCTATCCTAAGGAGTCAGACCCAGGTGCGAAGAGAACTAGAAGGAAACAAAAGATTTTAAGTGCTTTTTGTGTTCACTTTTACAACAGGACAAGCACATAAGAATGAGATAGGTTTGTTTCGCTTTCAGTTAACGTAACTAAAGATCCTTAAGATCAATTTACTTGAAAACCAAAACTGCAAAGGATATTAAAAATGATTTAAAAATGATTTTCTTATTAAAAAACAATTGTATTTATTAATAATTCTTTTCCACTATCAAATTATCGTTTATGCTTAAAACAAAGAAACAAATACTTTTTTAAAAGTAAATGTATTTATTTTTTACTGGAAAATACAGACAATAACACTTTTTTTGGCAATGTTGTTTTTTTTGTACTGTTATAACTGTGTGAAATAGGAGGTATGATCATTTTGATAAAAATGAAATAATTGACTGAGTTACCTCATTGAGAGAAATGAGAATCATTTGGCTTTAGTCTTTGTGGGCCTCATTAATTGGGTTTAATCAGAGAATTTCAAAGAGAATATAAGATCAAATATCAAACATGTTCAGCTGTCGGGATACACACAAAACGCCTTCATTCGTTTGTTCCTCTAAATTTCCTCCTAACACAACTTGAATAACATCAATGCAAAAAACACACGGCCAATCCTTTGTAATTTGCATTTTAAGGCATGTCTTTAAGTCTGTAAATGTGTTCTTTTTGTAAATAAACCTACATGCCAGATTTCCACCTCACCTCAGGGGCAACAAAGCAACATGTTTTAAATGGGGAGAAGAAACAACATTTGATCAGGGACTAATCACAAATTTCACTCTACGATGCTTTTAATATTTCAAGTTCCTAAGCAATATGCAAATAAGAACCGCATTAATCGTCGGGCACATTAGTAAGTCAAGGCACACAACGCGGCTTCGGAGATCGGCTTTATTCATTGTGTAATTAGGACCCAAATGTTAATGAATTATGCTAATTCGGTACAATTAGCATATAATATTGAAGACAATCAACAATTAGCATATGCTATTGGAAACAATCAAAAGGGCTGCATTCCCATATGGATCTCGCACCCTACATATAGGAAGAGGCAGTTATGGGGGACGCGGAGGGGGTATGTGAATTATAGCACTTTCTTCCTCTCGCCCCCCGCGTGGCAGACATGACCTCTATAACACAGTGAATAGTGGTGTGTGTGTGAGAGAGCTAGCGACTATGGCTGTCTGTGTTTGTGCACATACAGTGGGGCCTAAAATCTGAGTGAAAATAATTCTTTTTCACATTTTTCAGTGCAATTTACATTATCGGCATTGAGTGAAAAGGTCTGAAAACTGAAACATTAATATACACTGCCATTTATGTTTGAGGTATTATAATGTCTTTGAAAATAGTCTCTTATGCTGACCATAGTTGCATTTATTTGATCAAAGCTCCTAAAAACTGTGATATTGGAAAATATTATTTCAATTTAAAAGAACTGTTTTCTATTTGGATATATTTTAAAATGTAATTTATTCCTATGATGACAATGATAATTTTTTAGCATCATTACTCCAGTCTTCTGTTACATGATCCTTCAGAAATAAATTGTAATGTGCTGATTTGGCGCTTGAGAAACATTTCTTATCAATGTTGAAATCTGTTGAAATATTTTTTTCCCCTTTCTTTTTGACCCCAAAGTTTTGAACAGTTGTGTAGGTTGTAGAGTTTCTTAGTATTTGGTTCTTAAAACTTAACACTTTTGATTTAATGACATTTGCACAAACTTTAATGACATCTGCATGAACTTCACAAATTTGTGTAAACCCTAATGATCATATTTTCCAATATGATTTGTGAATGATCCAACTGCTAAGAAATATTACAAATACTAAGGAACTCTGAAATGTAAATGTTTCAATTCTTCAAAAATTTCTCACTCAATGCTGATAATGTAAACTATACAGAAAAAAAACTATGCAAAACACAATCATTCACAAATTTGTTTATTTGACCTAGAAATAGTACAAAATATTTCTTATTCATTTTCCATCATGTTAAATTATTTAACATTTGAAATATGTAAAATGTCCTAATACTTTCTAGATTTGAATGTATGATTTCACTGTATGCTTCCTTCACAAGGAGCCAATTTATTGTTTTATTATTTTGCCTGTCTTTTTAAAAAATTGCGAGGCCAATTAAACACTTTCTTTCCACAGAATTTCCTAGTTATTTTTTATCAGATAATTCAACCCTCAATGAATTTTCACCTACACTATTGTGTTTCACAGTTTGACCTGAGCCATAAAATTCACATAATATATCCATCATACGCTGCTCCAGTATGTTCCAGTTTAAGACATTACAGCAATCAAGACTCACTCCCATTAGAAAGCTCTGGTATTTCCTCTCTCGCTGAGATTTCTCCAGTGACCTTGGGCAGGTTGCTCCAGGTGCGCCAGCAAGCCTGTAGTCAGTGGACCCTGCCGAGGCCCCAGCGCTCTCGTGCTCTGGGTGCGAAGCCGGTGAACAGCCTCCGAGATAGAGGTGGAGGGGCGGTGAGCCGATCAGAAACGCTGCAGCCAGGTCGCCCATTTGGAACTCATTAAAACGGCGAGGCGGGGCGAGGCCCAGGTTCGGCGGGCCCCCGAGGGGCCCCACACTGTCTGAGCTCATTTGCAGAGTGTCCTTTCCCACTGACAGCCTTCTAATTCGCATTTGAATTTAGGTCACATTGATCTGGGCCTGCGTCCAAAGCCGGCGCTCCCAACGGAACCTCCTCACACAGGCAGGACTTTTCTGTCCAGAGAGAGAGAGAGAGAGAGAGAGAGAGAGAGAGAAAATGCCTGCAGTGCTACGGGTGTGAGATCTGTCGGTGAGTAAGGGATCTGTTGGCTGTAAGGGTTATATATGGAGACATGTGTTATGCTATAAAGCTGACTTCATACATAAAGAATATAGCTAGCAACTTGTCATGTTTAGTTGAAACATAAGGCAAGATGCAGAATCTGAGTTCTAGCTGAGCACACGTGTGTCTGTGCTTGTACAGGCCACATTCATGAAAAAATATCTATCCACCCTCTCAATTAAAACTCTGCCCTGAAAATTTACAAAGCAGTGTTTCAGACTGGCTAAAAAACACTCTCCTAAGTCTTTTGTTCTGTTTACAGAGCCTAGGGCTGCCACAAAGACAGCTGTGATTTCTCAAGGCACCTATTTCAGTGATATCTGTCAGGTATTAGGAACATTTTATGCGTTCACTAAAAAAATAAATTGCTTACAGCATCTTTAATTTAAAACAGTAGAAGTCAATAGAAGCTTTTAAACTGGGGGCTATAGAGGAAGACTTTACACAGCATATGAAAGCACCTGAGCTTGAGAATTCTTGAGAAAAATACTTTGTCACTTATGCAACTGCATATAACAAAATTTAAAATAACCCCCAGCAATCTCCTAATTGGTTCTAACTGCCTCATACACTCATATAAGCAATGAAATAGTCTCTTTATACAGTACAGACTGACAAAGTCTGGTGCTGGTGTCTAAAGGATGAATGAAGGTGATAGTCAAATACAAGGCTGTATGGACTGAGATCCTCACGGCAAGAGTGAATCCGACTCTCCCCTCCTTTCTGCTGGGCTCCCCCTGGATAATTCACTGCACAGACTGCGCAGGGAGTTTTTTTCCTTTGTATCCATTACCATTTTTTTTGCTTTTCTCATGAAATTTGCAGATACGGAGGAGGCTCTGACCTCAGCAGCGCGGATGTCTCGCATTCTTCAAGAACTCAATTAATCACAGCATTTAAAATAAATAAATTAAGGCCGTCGTGTAGCAGTGCAGAAGCAGCTGCATCCTTACAAGTGCTCCTGAGAGACCAAATTAAGCCACAGAAATGTATATCTAATACACCGGCCCACTAATGATGCCCGTTAAAAGAGCGGGTATGTAGGCACAGCTTAAAAATTACACGGGTCATTACGGCAAATTGAAACCAAGATTTATCTGCTGCCAGAGGAGTGCATAATTTGTTTTACCTGGTAATCACAGAAGCCATATAATTAAACATGAAAACAAAAAGCACGAGAGCTGTGGAATGAGACAGTATGGAGTGATACTGTATGACAGGATGTCAAATACAAATAAATTCTAGGTGGCAGCAAGTCATTGAGAATGGACTGAGCGTTAACTTACAGTACATGGAGTGTGAAAATATAATTGTAGTATCCAGAAGTGCGGGATACCTGAAACGAAAAGAGGCATGGTTGTTATTGTTTAGGGGACTGTTTGGGAATTTTCTGGCTCCAAATGCAAGATTGAAAACTTGAGACACAAGAGAAATAGATTCTGTAAAAAAAATAATGAACAGAGCAAATATTTCAGCTGTAAATCTGAAAGAAGTCTTATCGTGGAAAACATGATATAGAGTTTGTTATAGAGTTTGATAAAGTAAATGCCTTTACATGCCTATTCTTATTTAGGAAACTTTGCTCATCCTGTCGCTGCCAAGTAATAATGAGAAAGTGGGACAAATACTATTATTCCTAAACACCAGAAGCACAAAATACCATACTGTAAATAACCTTCTGAAGGATTCCAATACTGGAAATCAATTGATTTTCAGTCAGTGATCCTAATTATTTCACACAGACTAAGGAAATCCAAAAATGCAAATTCTATCATCATTTACTCACACTTGTGTCTTTTCAAACCTGTATGAATATACAGTTAAGCCTATATATTGTATAATGTATATATAAATTATGAAATATATCATTATAAAATAATGTGGTCCTACTTTATATTAGGTGGTCTTAACTACTATGTACTTGCACCAAAAATAAGTACAGTGTACTTATTGTGTTCATATACTGTATTGCAAAATATGGGTAAGGTTAGGGACAGGTTTGGTGGTATGTGTACAGTAGGTTTAAGGGTGGGTTAAGGTGTAAGGGATGGGTCAACAGCGTAAATATAAATGTAATTACTGAAATTAATTACATGCTGGTATTTTTTTAAATATAAGTACAATATAACAACATGTATAGACACAATAAGTGCATTGTATCAACTGATTAATTTAAACATAAGTACATAGTAGTTAAGGCCACCTAATATAAAGTGGGACCAATACTACAGTTATATATTTATAAATAATGAATATAGTTTTCAGATTCTTAAATTACAGCTCTGTGTGCTGTCTACGCTGGTTCACACCAGTGTGTAAAGTATGAAAAGTTCATTTATAAAGGGAAATAAAATGTATTCATTCATTTTGAGAATGAAATCATGATAGGAACATGCAGTACTTCTATTGCAATGAACAGTGGAATTACACTAAACAAATTATTGAGTAATCTCAACTTCGGTAGGGACTAAATCTACATCTATGACCTATAAATCACAAAGACAATCAGAACAGATAACCTGAGTTTAATCCAAATGTAAAAGTCAGTGTTTCTCTGCTGCATTCATGGGTGTCATGCCTACAGTGTCACACAATCCCTGGGAAAAGAAGGAAACGTCTGCATTTGAATAGTTTTTTTTCACCCATGTCTTTCAACATCATTAACTTTATTACACCGGACACTCCTGTTGCAAAAACAATTCAGCATAATCATTTGCGGTGCATCTCCCCTGTGAGGGCATATATCCTCCTCTTTCTCTCTGCCTGGCAATTACCGCCGAGCCACAGATGCATATCTCAGGCAGCACAAACTAGATGCAGCAGATAATGTGATTACTCAGTCATTACATATTGGAGTGCATTCATTACGGGCAAAGACCAAAAATCTGGGCATTGTTGACAAAGCCTGGGCAATGCCCAAGATGTACAAGGTTGCAGAAAACATAATGTCCATAATTTCATGTCGGCAGTTCAAGATGATCAGGCCGAATCGCTGCGGAGATTCAAATGCATGCGATTAATTCATTATGCAAACCGAATTCTGATGGGATGCGAGGTTGTCGTTAAAAAACACAAGAGAGAGAGATGTTTGTTTTTTAGATGAAATGGTAATGTGTGAATGCAGACAATGACAGGGGGTCCCTTCGGTGGAGACAGGAGGATTGTGGGTAAACAGGTTACAAAGATGGTAAATGGTTTTAGCAGCCACCTGCAGAACGTTCATTAAAGCAACCGAGCTTCTCCGAATCGTTTTCGGCTTAACGCTAATATCGCAAAAAGTTGTTAACAGAATCATGATCATAATCTAGGACATTATAATCCTATAATGGGGCTTACCAGTGAAGAACACACTACAGCCAAATCACTCTACAGAGAATCCCGGCTCCCCAAGACTGTCATAAAAAAGCAGTTGATGAAATCCTGCCAAATTGTCTCATTTAAGCGAGATAAAAAAAAGTTGGTCAATCCATGAATCATTAAAGCTGTGGTGTTATTTACGCACAAACTTCAAGGCCCAAAATTATTTATTGTACAGTACATTATTGAGTGTGCGGTGTCGTATTTGTGTATGTTGAAACCAGGGCAGCGCTCTGCAGAGCGAAACAGAGCAGATGTTGATTATTTAAGCCCAACTGATACGATCTGCACATATTCAAATGGGAACGCCCGACTGTAAGGAGCAATTTCATTCAGCAATTTACTGCAATATGTTAATGTGGAAAGAAAGGGGGATTAATCCCTAAATGTATTCAGTCAAATGAAATGAAATAACATATATTTGAAAGTGTAATTTTTAACACACCTTATTATTTCAATCCCGGTAATTGAAACTGCAATCCCGGCAACTTGTGTTAAATTAATGTGTGGCAAACGGCACCTTTCGCTTGCCAAGCCTGAGTGAGCTTCTGCATGAATTGAATTTAATTATTCCTGTGGCCCAATATATTATTAATCATCTATATTGATTTCTGAACTCCCTTGCTGCTTGTGGATATGCAAATCGGACCGTGGCAATATTGGGGTGGGATCATTTGCATGGAAGCCCATTATTATTTTATAAGTAAATTTTAATGTGGACTCAATTAAAACTCAGTGAGTGGAACAGTTAAATTGGCCCAAGGTATAGGCTCCTCGCGTACAGGCGCAGGACTAGGATGTATCAATTAGTGCAGATCAAACTTATAGCCTACTCATCTGCAGAGAGATAGAGGGGGGAGCTGCAATCTAATCAGACCGGCTCTCAATGAAGGAGCCCTTTTAGTGATTTTCTCCGCAGAGCACGCCTAGGTTGCAATGAAATGAAATAGTATCTGTTGGTCATTTGGACTTACTCAAATAAGTCTTTGAAGTAAACTATAATTGAGATGTGATTAAATGTTGTAGCACATTTAATTTATTGATCACAAGGATCGTTAAGATGAAGGCTGGCGAGTTATTTGCAAACCTATCTGTGCCTCAAATTAGAAAAGGCTGTGATTGTCAATATTATGTGAGGAATAGAAGAAGAATATGAAAGAACCAATGCAAGAATAACTGCGAAGACAATCTAATTGGTTAAAAAGTTATCAAACCATGTTATTGTTTACATTAAGGGAATATTTCACCCAAAAATGAAAATCTCTCTGACCATCCGAGATGATTCAAGATGTAGATGAGGTTGCTTCTTCATCTGAAAAGATTTGGAGAAATTTTGCATTGCATCAGTTGCTTACAAAAGGATCCTCTGCAGCGAATGGGTGCCGTCGGAATGAGAGTCCAAACAGCTGATAAAAACATCAAAATAATCCACAAGACTCCAGTCCATCAATTAAACGTCTTGTGAAGCGAAAAGATGCATTTGTTATAAACATATTTATCATTAAGATGATTTAAACTATCTAGCCATAATATTGCTTTGTCCAGTAAAAAAAGCCATTGTGCTTGAATCAGCAGAGAAATATGCACAGTTTAGAAAACAATTCTAAGCAAATATGTTTGTTGAATTTTGATGCGAGAGGGCAACAGGGGATGATGGGCAAATGGACAAATTTTAATTTTTGGGTGAACTCTTCCTTGAACATAACCATTTTCGATACATAAAAACACTGTTGCACTCACTTGTAAGGGAACTACGTGTTTGGCAGAAGAAGACTGTATTAAAACTTATTTTTCAAAGCAAAGGATATTTCAGGGTTTCTTTTGTGAACATCGTTCTTCATCTCTGGCTTGCACTTGCTAACAAATCCAAGATGTTATTTATGATAAGAGGCCTATTCAAATCCCTTAGCCAACGTAATAGTGATTGCCTTAGCAATTAAATGACACCTATGTCTGATTCTGAGGGACCTGAGCATATCTGCACAAATCAAATGATTTTAATAGTGCAAACGTGACCTTTGAAAAAGCACTCGGGACATTAGACGAGCTCTTCACCTCTTAGTGTAGTTTCGTCACACACAGCCCAGGCTGGGAATAGAGGTGGACGGCTCTGCTACAGCGCTAATTGTGCACAGAAGAGAAAATAGATTAAAACACTGTTCAGACTGATCTTTATCTGTGAGGTCAATGTGTGCACAAAGCTTTATTTTCCTTTTCCTGACCCCTCCTCAGAGGCTCGTTCATTTTTTCTTTCTTGTTTTTCTCTGTCACATTATAGCAAGGTCTCTCACTTTCTCTCTCACGTCTTGCACATTATTACTAAGAGTTCAGTTCATCAGGATATCATTTTCACTTTCATTTTTTTTTAAATTCAAGAATAATTCATGACTAAAACAACAGAGTTGCCTGTAGCGGGGTTAAAGCCCCCTCTTATGGAAAATTTGCCTTTTCTGTGAAAATTGTGAAAGAAATTTTATTAAAAATTACAAAGATAGCAAGGGGTGGGGGTTGTTTTATCCCACACTTGGGGTAAAAAGTCCCCCATGGAACAACAACAACAACAACAAAAAAAGTGTAGATATAATGACAATACATTCAATTCAATACATTACATTCAATACATTCAATACATTACATTCAATTCCAATATTGCAAATAGGTTTCTTATAGGAAGATATTTTTAAGCATTTAAGTAAATAGTACCAAAAACACATTTTTTCCAAAGGGTGTATTTATTTCAAAACCTTGTGGAATTTCAAAAAAGTCAAGTACTTCTGTATTGTTTAGTTACATCCATATTAAGAGTGCTTTTTTATCCAAAATTCTATCCTATCGCCTATCATTAAAACTGAAAATCATAGTCTTCAAATTCAGAATATATGTGATAATTTCTACGATTTCTCAGTAGCTATGTGCAAACACATGTTAGATCAAATTACCCCAAAATCAACAAACCCATTTATCACAACAAGCTTATGTATCAGGAAAAAATTCTCAGCATTTTTTAAGTAAATGCTGCAGTGGTGCTAATGAATAAAGAATATAAAAGGACCTACATCTTAGGGGAACAATAGGCCCTCACACAGGAAGTCCCAGGTCAAGATTGATCATGTAAAAGGAAGTGATGTCACTGTTATCAATGAACACAGCTCCTGGCAGAGGAGAAAACAGAGATAAGGGCTGCAGTATCAGCCGGCAACATTAAAGAACATTTTGTCCTTTGTCAGTGAAGACCAGTGAAGGCGGAGCGATCTGTGACAGTGTGTTCGTGTTTGATTCAGTCGTCTGTGCACATCTTAGGTGGTGAGAGCAACAAAGACTTATCTGCAGCATAAAACATCACTATCAAGGTCTTTTTACACTTGTGTTCAGCAGGCTAACTACACAATTAGTCAAAATAATGTTCTGCAAGACATGATGTGCTCATGAATGCTGATGCAATGCACATTAATTCATTACGTAATTCTTAATTTAGTAGAAGGAATTCTGCATTCTGTGCAAAGAAAACATGACTGAAAAAAACATTTTGAAATTTAGACTAGAGTTCAGAACACACACTAGCACACACACACACACACACACACATGCACATATTAAAATAGCTACTGGCGTTGTCTTGAAAGAGCAAAGTATGTTATTTTTCAAACGAAGTCAGCTGCACAACAAGTTTGCTGGTAATATTGACAACATTAAACCTAATTGCCGAGCTTACTCAAGTGGTTTATGGCCGATTACTGCCCTAAGTCATTTAACTTTCCTAATTTCATTTTCGTGCGCGTCTCCTGCTGTGTGTTCTGTTACGAGTGAAAGGTGCATGAGAAAATCACATCAGCTCTGAGCAATCAAGTTCATCATTTCCCATAAATCAGCAGTGTAACATCAACCGGTCAAGTTTTATAGAGATGCTGCAAATGCCAAAGCACTAAGCCAGAAATATCACAGAACAATAAATGGAAAACGCTTCAGTTATGGACTTGGTTGGGGATTTACTGAAATCTTTCATAGACAAAAGAATGTGAAAGTGATTCTAGATAGAATTATTTAACTTAAGGGTCAATATAGAATGTTCTGTGCTGAAATATATCATGCATTCACGCTGCCTTCTAATTCACTATATTATGTATATGGGCCAAAGACTGAAAGCATCAAAACAATAAAAGTTTAATACAGCTTCAGTTTTTTTTTTTTCCTGAGCCCTGTTTGATTTATTTTTTCTCTAAGCAAAAAAATCACTATCATACATTATTAAGAAGACACCCACTAAAATGTGTACAATAGTTCATATAACAAAAAATCTTGTCAGGCATATTTAGAACAAGAATCAGATGACATTAAAAGAGCAATCTTTAATCATTTAAAATATAATAAAACTTAGTATGATCATTTTTTCTTTTGTATATTTTAAAACATGTCAGAATAAGTATGTTGTTTAATTTTTACATAAATTTACACTGAATGATGATGGAACATCATTTCACCCACATTTTGAGATGTTACATTTCACCCACATTTTTTGTCACATTTTCCATTTTAATTAAAGCAAGTTGCCACATAAAACATTATACATTTAAAACGTTTATGTTTGACCATATTTGTTAGCCAGCAAATGTTACCTTTTATATTTTAGCTTTTTTATTAACTGTTTGTGATTCCTAAAATATTTCGCTGAGAGACCTAGGCTGTTTAATGGCAGATTCCACTGTGACAACATCCTCCACAATTGGGGTCAAAAGGTCAACAGACGCTCAATAAACTGCATCATTTTTCTGGGAAAGAACTGTGGAAATATTCAATAAAAATATTTCAAATAGACTTTTTTTGGAGACAAGACTTTAAAAATAGGCAAACTGATTTTCTATTCACTGAGAAATATTACATTTAACTGCCAAAAAATTAAAAAAGTAAATATAAATAAATAAAAAAATATTCTAAATATATAAGGATCAAACCAAATCTCACGTCATGTGGTATAATGCACTGCAATGTCTTACACTTTTGGTGTAACCATGAATAAGTAAGTGAAATAACTGTGTTCAGAATTATTGCAACAGACACATTACTGTGGATAAACGAACAACTTCCTAAATGTCTCTCGTTCTATCTAATGCAACCACACACAAAACAGTATGTACCATTTCCTGACAGGCCGTAAAAAATCATGCGTGTATTTGTCAGCAGTACCGAACATATTGGAAATCCACATGGAAATGCAAGCTTGCTGATATGATAGCGGAGTAATATATGACCCTTCTACTCAAGCCTTGGGGACCGTCTGCCATTGCAAATCAAAATACAGGACCTGCTCTTGGCTTTCTGAATATCCCACAATGCCATTGGGCATTTCCCCCTCCTGCCCCTAAGGACTCAGGGAATTTCAGCCCGACCATCATTCCCACATCATTTGGAGCCGTAACGCACAGATGGAGCCAGAAGTGTGTGGAGACCCCGTTAAAATAAACCAGGAGCATCAGTGATACTCTGACCATCCCGGTCCCTCAGCTCCAAGTCAGTGATTTAAAACTTATACATGAATGCCCTCTAGCTCACATAAGCCCAGCAGGTCATTCATCCAGGACAGAGGTCAGTGAACCAGGACAAAAACAAATCCCTCACTCGGCCCAACTGTCCTGCTAAGGAGAAGGAGTGAGCACATATGAAAGGAGGGAAAGAGAGAAAAGAGGGGAGTACAGTAAAGTGCATGGGTGGGATTGTTCCTCATGTAATGCTGGAATTCCAAGGCTCAATAAAGAAGTATATCCTAACGTGTTCCAGATGTGAGAAGCCCGTTCCCAGGTCTGGATGCTCACTGCTGTCCTTTCCCCTAGTATAGCTCTTGCTGTCGGAATATCGCAGGAATGGTTCTTGGCAGCGGGAGCAGGTTACATTACCCCTCTGGCTTTATTCTCTCATTTCTCAACCCCTGTCATAACACATCCCGTCAAATCAAATCTGCTCAGATCAGACAGCATTATCTTTTTATGGGCATGTAATATGTTTTTTGTTAATTTGTGTAACTGAATTTACCATCCAAAATATTTGATGTTGAATATCTTGGAGAGAAACGGACAGGTCCTTGATTCGTTTTTGCTGTGCATTTCCAAAATAAATATATTCTTCATGTTGATTGATTGTGTATACAAAACTCTGGTGCCTAATTCATACAGAGCCCACCCTGCCTTTAACAAAGCAATGAAGCTATTTTTTAGACATCCAGATCAGGATGTGGAAGTTTAGTGTGTGTGTGTGTGTGTGTACAGATTTTCTTTCTGGACACAAGTCTGAAAATTGCATAATAGTACCTATTGCTGTAACCAGCTGATTGAAAACAGATATTTAATCTTCAGTATGAAAGCGATTTATTTGCTGACAAAATCAGTTACATATACTATAAAATGTAAATTTAAAAAAACTACAGTAAAACAGTCGTCTCTTTGAGTAGACACATCTTGCCAGGATTTTACCATATAAAATAATATTACAGGAGCAAGAGCTCTGTAGCCACAGAAAAACGACTCTTGTACACAACAGTTGGATAAACTTGATATTGAACAACTTACATTTTGTCACAAAACTGCCAGCTTCTTTGTCTGTTTTCTCTCAGCCAGAGAAAATAATTTGAAACAAAGTCACAGAACCTTTCGCTTCTTCGAGAATCACGCAGCATTTGCTGTTTCATTACTGAATGAATCACTGATTTTCAACGAATCGTTTGAGTGAACAATTCAATGATTCACTCATTAAGACAATTACTTGTTTTGTTCCTGAATGAAACAGTCGTTTAAAAAAAAAAAATTGGTTGGCTGAATGATTTACTTATACAGTCAGTCATTTGTTTGGTTGAATGAATCTGTGGTTTTAAACGAGTCAATTGAGTGAATGGCTCAATGGTTCACTTATTGCGACAGTCATTTGTTTCTTCTTTTTTTTTTTTTTTAAGTGATTGAATCAGTGGTTTTTAAGAATCGGTTGGGTAAATAATTCAATTAATTGCTTATACACCCAGTCACTTAAAACATTCCTTAATTAATCAGTGTTGATAAATGAATCAGCTGACAAATAATTTAATGATTCACTCTTAAAGACTTGTACCACTACTAGCGTAACTGTGTAACAGCAGAAAGAGTAACTGAAAAATCCCAACCATTGATGCACAGACTAAGGGCCTGTCTGAAGCCTTTGTGATGACGCCCTAATGCAGGTCATAAAAAATGGCTCAAGAGTCATGTTGAGTATAGCGCTGAGGTAAGCAATTGGGTTTTTAAATTGCACTTCATGTCAAAAAGGTTGCTCACCCCTTGTTTAGTAATTCTCACATTAGTGTTTGTCTTTTGGGGGGTAGTTTATGTGAACAGAGAGGTGTTTGTTGTCCATCAGTCACATTAAGATGACAGAACTACTGCCATAGTCTGCAATAAAGAATGTAAACACTGTTCCTTCCACTTACAGCGCAAGTATGGAGTTCTCAATTAGCATTAACACAAACCGACTGCTCTCAGACCTGCTGCGGTTCTCCTGGCCTGTTACGGGTGCAACCCCTCACCTCTCAATCTCCCTGCTTAACGGCCTCATTTCAAATCACAATCACTCTGAAGTGAATGTGCAATTTTCACTGGCCAAATGGCAATCCCAGAACACACCTCTCCAAAAAAAAGGAAAGCAGAAAAAACAAAACAGTCAGTGTTCTTGGAATTTAGCGATTGAGTTTCACTGGACGCTTGCACACAGAGGACTGTCCCTGGCCCCTGTGGATATGCTTGGAAGTCAAAGCCCGTGGACGAACAATACGGAAAAGCCCAGGCATAGTCCATTAATTTCACTTTTTTTTCAATAAGTAAACTTTAAGTATTCGTGAAATGAGTACTAAAGCCTCTTTAATGGTGTTTTCACAGCTGGCTGGAGCCCTCCTCCTGCTCGGCAATAAAGGTCCTTCCTGAATGAACATTAACATGGGAAGCCAGTAAGATCATACTTGGCTGACGTGCCTCACCACTAAACACCTTGTGAACCCAGCACTTATCCTGCACAGCCAGAGCAGAAATCTGCAAGGCATTCATGATCCGGGCCTGAGTTTGCACTAGTAGCCTCCAATCTTTAACTGGTGACATATGGGCTTTTAATCATGTTCCTCTCTTCCTTTTTCTTGTTCTCTCTTTTTCTCAATCCCTTCAAAATCCCTGATTTTTCAGTGTCATTTTTGATAATGCATAAAGGGCGGATTTACTCAGTTCAGTCATTTTAGCACCCAGTTCACTGAAATAATAAGGTAAAAGCGCAAATAGTGTTTTAAGACTATGGTGTAATCTACTGTATAATAAGCCAACTTTACACAAAAATTAGTCACTAATTTGACTTCATTTAAATACTACCTGACTGAAATGGAAGACAGGTGATTAGTGAATAAGACTGTACTACAGTGTGCAAAAATTTTGTAAATTCACCCCATAGTCTGTAGACTTCTTCCATTTCTTACCCATTTTTTCTCTCTCGCTGAAATGGTGGGACATTTGGACGCATTATCTGCTCCTAGATTGATGGTTTGGACTGTTAACAGGCCTGTTAAACATGTCTGGGGATCACAGCACCTCAGGCAGGCTATTCAAGTTCTCTGTGAAACCCTCACACACACTTAACCATACAGAAAAATACAAGAAAAATACTTTTAGTTATTGTCTAATTAGATCAGTCAAGCTCTGTGAGAAAAGGCTTTAAAAGTGATCAGGGCTGAGCTGAATATCTTCAGCATTAGAGCAAGATTAACCATGAGAAATGGCTGACAGGCTGAACAACTCAAAACCTCCATTAACAAACTATTTTGTCTAATGAAATCTGCAAAGAAAGCAGAAAACGATCCCAAATCCCCCAAAAATGTCACTCACGGAATGACATCATAATAAACAAAGTGACCGAGGCTGGGGATAAACTTTATTTTTCTACACAGAATGACGTTATCTGATCTGAGCATAATTATGAGATGAGAAAGGTGTGTTATGAGGAAAAATGAGCCTTGTAATGTTTTTCCTCTCTCTGTTTTGTACAAGTGTTTTTAGATGGCAGCAGTGATTATACCTAGTATCTTCTGCAATATGTTTTTTTGCACATGCTTTATCATATACATGTTTTTAAGGAACAGTTCATTCAAAAATGCCTATTTTCTTGTAGAGTTTGAAGAGTCTAATCTGTGAAAGTAGTTCCATTACAGTAACAAGCTACTTTTTATCACAACAAAATTCTGTATCATTGCTTTGTCATACTGTACTGAATACCTCAGAGATATCCAAGGCAGTAATCAATTAATAAAACCTTAACTGTCATTTCGCATTGGGAAGTGGCATTCATTTTAGTAAATCAGTTTGTTCATTTCATTAAAAAAATGAATCAATCATGAGTCCATGCGTGGCTAAATACGTATTTCATTAAATTTTTGCTGTTCATAATGTTTTTTTATTTGAATTAATGAATCAAATAAAATAACTCTTAAGTTTTACATTTGAAAAAAAAAATATTCTAAGGATTAGTTCTAAAATGGATGCAGAGAGAAAGAATCCAATCTCTTTGGGTTCTGAGCCTTTATCCCCTATATCACTAAAAGTACTCAAGTTCTTTTTGTTTTGTTTGATTGGTGAACATATAAAGTATTTTAAGGGTTTTGTTGTTGCACATTCTCTCTCACACACACATCAGACACGTTATTATGTGCATAGTTGTTCTTCTCACCAACACAAACAGACGACGGAAATGACTTAGGCTGTGTAAAAAGTTTGCTGTTCACCACTCTGCCATTTGCCAATTAAAATGAAACATGAGTGTTCTGGATTGGACTGCAGTTCTGAGAGAGCGGCCGGGATCCAGCACCACAGTTTGGGCCTTGTTCAAAAAGAACAAGATAAAACACAAGATTTACACTCCAGTGGAACAAACGTCACCACATTTACGATGATGAGGTCTGACTTTATACGGAGGGAGAAAACAAGAAAGGGGCGGGTGCTTTTAAACTGAAAACATTATGATAAGCCTGACAGCTGTTGGTGGTCATTCTGTGAAGGACACAGAATGACACCCGGCCGATGATGTCATATCGGCTGTGCCACTGTGACATCATGGACTGGACGTCGTGGAAATGCTGGCTGTGATGCAGCTCATCTGATGTGGTTTTGCTGGAGTCGTAAATCAAGCCACTGGTGGAAACATTTGTGAACCCAGAGCTGGGGAACACCTCAGGTGCTCTGTAAAATCACAGAGGCCACCACACACATACACTTCTCTTTATACATGGCTCAAATGAAGTGTCATTTTAAACGTGTCAGTCTCTTTATAAAACATTTTAAAGGAATAGTTCACCCAAAAATGAACATTTGCTCACCCTCAGGCTATCCGAGATGTTTCTTCATCTGAACAGATTTGGAGAACTTTAGCATTGCTTGCTCACCAACGGATCCTTTGCAGTGAATGGGTGCCGTCAGAATGAGAGTCCAAACTGCTGATAAAAACAGGCACAATAAAATCCACACAACTCCAGTCCATCAATTAACGGAGTGTGAAGTTAAAAGCCACAAATCCATCATTATGTTTTAACTTTAAAACATCACTTCTGGACAAAATACAAGCCCTTGATACACTTCCTTCAGTGAAAAAGTCCATCCCCTGTTGTCGTAAACAGATTTGTTTAGAATGGTTTACACTTAAACAGTGATTGATTTTAAAAACATATTAATGATGTATTTCATTAAAATTTTCATATTTTTAGTGAACTAATCCTTTAAACGTTATTGTATACTTCCTTTAAGAGGGAAAAAGTACAAAAAAAATCTAAAACTTAAATATAAATAAGAGTCAAAATATAAGTCAAAATATAAATAAGAGCAACACATCAAACAAACAAACAAACAAAAAATGTTTGGTTATACATTATGACAGTCAATTAATATTTAATTTAAAACAAATAAAACAGCTCCATAAAATCACCAGTTACAAAGCATTATTGTTCAATAATTCAGGCTTCACACTCTGCAGGTATTTTTGTGTTTTTACCCATGATGCAAGCCTTTCAAATACTTACAGTAATGACATACTGTGGTCCCACTTTGTTGGACTTTTTTTTACTGCAGCTACAGTTAGAAAGTGAAAAAGGGAGCTTAAAAAGACATCATTAAAGTGGACTGTTTTTAAAAGAAAACATAACATTTAATGAATATGCTGTCAAGTTTTTTTAAATATTCCTGTTGTAACAATTTTTATTGCACAGAATTAATTAGACCGAAGTTTAAGTGCTTTATTCTACGAGTCTTTCAAGTACATTTCCCTGCATTTTTCTTTAACCACTGTAAATAATACCATTCTCTCACTAAGTAATAAAACCTCTAAGAGCT